>JASCZI010181373.1:34144-47445 GCA_036250425.1 Stylosanthes scabra | reverse complement strand
ATTAAATTAATTATTATGTATTTATATATATATATATATATATATATATATATATATATATATAAATTTTTTTTAACTATAGGATAATAAATAACTGATTGGTGACTGATTATAGTTTTTTTTTTTTTTTTCCTATATCCCTATAAAAGTCAATAGTATTAACATCCACATATTATTTTGTGATTAAAAATTTATCATGAGTCGCAATAACTAGAATTTGTAATTATTTAAAATTATTTTTTTAATTTACAAAACTTATTATTCAATCTCAACCGTGGATTATGTAAGAAACTAAGAATATTGAGACCCTTATACAACCAAGGAGACAAAAAAAAAATCTCTTCTAATAATTTCTTTTTTTAATAATAATAATAATAAAAAAAGAGATTCTCAGATAGAACACACAAACAAAAGAAGGCAATAATAATGCCAATGGTTAAGGGAAGAAAAATGCATGCTCCAAAAACCATTGATATGCTTATCTCTTGAAAACCATGTTAAGGAAAATGACTAGTTAAAAAGCATAAATCTCTCAAGCAAAATAATAATAATAATAATAATAATAATAATAATAATAGGAAAATACAAAAAAGGGTTAAAGAGTCAAGCACACAATGAATTTGATCATTGAAGAAATGCAAAAAAGACAGTGGGAATCTAAAATTTTTAAGTCTTTGTGTGTGGTGGGGACCTATATAATTATAAACTCATCTTCAACACCAAAGAGTATTTTCAAAAGAGAGAACTTTCTCTCAAGTGTTAAGGGCCACCCTTTCAGATTTGAAAGAAATAACCATGTCAATTTCCATGGAAAAAGAAAAGGGAAAAAAAATCCAGCTATTGCAAAAATTGATTGGCACAACTTTGGCTAAGTAAATAGAGTCCACTATAATAATACACAAGGGGCAAATTTTTATTTGAAAAAAAAAAAAGAATTCAATTAGAAAAAAGTGTACACAAAGCTTAATCCAGAAAAGATTTCTCAGAAAACTATGTTTGAGGATGGGCTAAAATCTTTTTTTAAAAAAAAACAATTTTAATGTGAAATCTCTTTCTGAATTTCATGGTACATGCAATTCAAAAAAGCATAAAACTAGTTATCCTTTTGGTAACAAAATAACAATGTAATGGCAAATTCTAGAGCATCAAATGCTAAAAACTCTGAATGAAATTCTAGAAAATAAGGTGGTTAGTTAGAAATTAGAATATGAATATAACTTAGTACAAGAAATGCAAAAAGACCTTGTCAAAAAGGTTGGTATCCTCTAATATTATGCTACCAATGTCAAAAAGCACAAAAACTTTGTTAAAAGCTATAACTATTTCCCTCACAACTACCAGAGAATCTGATATGCATCCATGCCAAATTTCAAACTGAGAAATACTTGCAAGTTCTTGGAACACATTTTATGGTAAATGTGTTACAAGAGAGCATGAAAGTTTTTCTGCTTAAGAATATTCCTCTTCAAAAGAATGGCCTAAACTACATTGGCTTGGTTCCAAGGTGGTATTTGTACTTTTGAATCATGGCCAATGGTGCTCCTTTGGTGCTGTTATAGACAACAACAGCAACTGTCTAACCTTAAAGAAAACAATGTCATGTTTCAAAATCAGCCACTTTCTCTTTTGCAGTTACCTGGCAAAAGGTACTTGTATTTTTCGGCATTGTTCAACAAATATGAAGGAAGATGTACTGCTGAATAAGAATGAGGAATAGGCCCCAATTTCCCAATGATCTCCTTAAATGTATACTCTTCGGGAATCATGTCGAATAGGTCAGATCCTTCGCATATCACATTCTGAATCCTGTCCGGGTTCAAGTAATGCGGAAACCTCACCCGGTCGTTATGGCTGTATGCCTTCATCTTGAAGATGAATTCGCTTATATGACGGAAACAGAAGCTACAATGCCAGCCTGCATCCGACAACAAGACATCGGATTGCCTGTAGTGGGCGTAATGTGTCTTGCCGGACTGGTATCTATGTGCCGAAGCTCTCCAACTTTTGTCATCGAGAAAGAACTCGAACGAATACAAGTAGTTCCTCATTTGAAGATGAAGAATCGGAGGGATGTCGTCGCACCACCTTAAGAGATTAATCGTGTGGGCACTGGGAATCTCATCGACATCAGACATGATCAAGAGATCGTCGTCTTCAATCCCTGCAATCTTCAGAAGCCGGTCCAATGCGACTCTTTGATACGCCTCTTCAACAAAAGGATTCTCTCCCTTCTTGAACCTCCCTCCAATCTTCCCATACGTGAGCCGAGACTCAACAAACTCGAAATTCTTCCTGTTGCTCGCAAACAGCAACGGTTTAGGCAATCCTGTGAACGTTGAATTCGACTCGAGTATCACATAATGTGACACATATGGATACATTTCTTTCCACCGGATAGTAAGCATCTCAACTTCATTGCTAAACAGAACAGCATCGAAAACTCGCCTCGGTGACTCACGGATCCTCCAGCCATGAAGTCTGCACAAATTCTCCATGGACACATTCTCGTGATAGTAGTGAGGGATTTCATGGAAAGGCTTCGGCGGCGATTCCCAGAGCGGTCTCAGAAAGTAGGATATTTTCTGGCCATGCAAATACAGAAAGAAGATACCAATTGGGACAACCACAAACAAGAATATGTAAGTCTTGAAATCCAACCCTTTCAAAATACACCGGATTCTTGACAAGCTCAATGCTGCTCGAGTTCCCTGATCCATAAAAAGAAGAAAACAATTCAAAAACTACCTAAGCTACATTGAACAATTCAGTGATAAAAAGAGAAACAAAACTCACAAGCTTCACAATACAAACAGTATTATTAACTACTCGTTCTGTTTCATGATAACTCACTTTGAAAATCTGAGTCATGAATGCAATAAACATATTTCCAAAGTAACAGAGATTATTAAGCAGAAGCACATGAGAATTGCTCAAAAGCCATGGATTGGGGAAATCCAGAAAACAGAACTCAACAAGGTAGAATCACAGATACAAACATAATCATAAGAAGAAAAAGTATCTCAAATCACCAAAAAAATCCAACATGCATAGAATTTTTCTTTATAGCAAAAGAGAAACCAAATGAAAGTGGCAAATATTGTGAATGAACAAAACATTAAAAGTCCATAATTCAAGACCTTTATAATCCTCAAAACCAGGGGAATTCGGCAAGATGAGAAAAATCAATACAATTAAGCTGGATTGAAAAAGGAATAAACTTTGAAGAACAATTTGAACACATCCAAAGAAACCCAACACATTTCAAGTACCCATAAATAATTTTGCATTGCCAACACAACCTAAACCTTGCATGCCCATTAATAATAAAACAAAAGGGGCAAAAAAAGAATCAAACTTTTTCATACCCACAGAAAAAAAATGATTTTTTAATTTATTCATAAAAAAAAGGTACCTGGGCAGTAACATCACCGCAGAAATCATCAGTTTTCTTTGAATTGTAGTACTCCTCAGACATGTTGGATAAGAAGAACAGCAATAACAATAGCAAATTGAGGAGTGTGGTGTTATGAATCAGTAATCAGTAATAATAATAATAATAATAAATTAATAATTATAATAATAATAATAATAAAAAAAGGTGAATTGAGAGAAGCCCAGAAAAGGCAGAGAGGGAAGAAGTGTTTCTCTCTCTAAAAAGTGGGGGTGGTGGTGGTGAGTGAAGTGGTGTGGTGTGGTGTGGTGTGTGTTCCCCAGGAAGAGTGGTGTGACGTGAATTATAGCCGTTTGGGGAAGGTGTCAACTGTCAAAGAATGGTTTTTTCTTCTCTTTCACCGAATGCTTCTTCCAATCAGGGTTTACAATTCTCTTAATTAGGGTTTTTTTTATTATTCAAATGTGTTCTAATTTCTAATTCTAATCACAAGGAGAATGTGATTAAGAAGAAGAAGGAGTGTAGAAAGAAAGAAGGAATTTGGATTGAATAGAACTCTATTATGGATCGTTTTAAGGGTTATTTATAAGTTAAGATTCAAGAATGAAGGGTGTCAAATCGGAATTTAAAATCAAATAATTTAAATTAATTTAAACTAATGATGAGGTAAAAGATTTTATATGGTTGTTTTGGATAATTTTTTTAAAAAATTTAATTTTAATATAATAAATGTAGTTTAATTTTAAAGAGAAAATCTTGGAGTCAACATATTTGGGAATAGGTAAGTTATTGATGGTAACTATTTTTTTAAATTAAATTTATGAATAGTTATCTGAAATAACAATTTTAATTTTAATGTATTTTTAGGATAAAATTAAATTAATTTAGAATTGATTTAAAATTAATCTTTTTATTTTATCAAATTTTAATAGAATCAGAAAAAAAATAAGTATCTTATATTCACATTTGAATATTCCTTAAGTTCAGAACCTTTTTAATTAAAAATACAAAAAAAGGAAAAGTTTTTCTTTTTAAAAATCTTCTTTTAATAATAATAAATGCATAAGATATTTAGAACGATTCCAGACACTAATATTTTTATCTTCTTAGCAAGTATTTGTTAGCAAACTATAAATAGAATATAATGTTATCATCTCATTATCTTATTCTTCTCTTTTAATACTTTGTTAGCCTACTAATTTAACTTTCCATTTTATTTTTTTTTTCCTTTTGAAAATACTGGTTCCCAGTATTATTGCCCATGAAACAACCATGTTTAGGAAGTTCAACAACTCAAACACTTTCTAAAACGCCCAAAATTTTCTATTATTTTTTGTTTTAAACCAAAAAAATTTATAAAAAAACAAAATATTTATCCTCTTACAATAATTCTATTTGCACACCAAAATCAGCAATCAAAATCAGCACTAGCATATAATATGCATTAAAATATAAAATACACACTAAAATAAATTAAATTACAAATATATTTTATATTTTAATGTGTATTATATACTAATGGCTGATTTTAGTGTATATCTAGAATAATCCATCATCTTAATTAATAATTAGCTTGTCATTAGTATAAGTATATAAAGCGAATGGGACCCCAAAACAAAAAACTTTTGTTCAAATTTTATAATCTCATATGAGCCACTAGCTAGCTATACATGTGTGTGAAAAATTGAAAAGTTTACATCCCATGTACTTTATGATTCAATCTAAAAGAAATTAGTTTTTCTCAAAATTGTAAAAATAAATTTCCCTATTTAAATTAATAGATTATTAAGTCACCAAAATAATTAATAGATTATTAAATTATATTTAATACTGTATTCCATATTAAGATGATAGTGTATTCAATGCCATAAAAAATTTACTAAATTAGCTTTTTCAAATATTTTTTTTTTACTTTTGTATATTATTATTTAATGAGTACTCTATATTTATAAGTAAACACACAATCTAATTCTTTATCATTTGCAATTTTGGCATGAACTCCCTGATAATTCTAAAATCCTAACTGACGAAATAAAAAATTTGACAAATAAACTCTCGTAGTAAATTATCAAAAGACAGTCAGACATATTAGTTTGTGTCTAATATATCAAATTGACACATCAGCCATGAATCGATATATCACCATAGCTATTCTTTAATAATTTACTTCGATAGGTCGATTGTCATTTTTTTTTATGTTTTCAGGGACAAATTTAAAATTTCTTTGGAATTTCATGATCTTTAGGAATGTCACGTCGAAATTACAATTCATCAAGCATCAGGTTGGAATTTACTTACATTTATATGAGTGTAACGAATTTGTAGGTATATATAATTTTATGTTATTCATATCAGTAATGAAAGAATTTAATCAATTATTCACAAGAATTAGACACACACACAAAAAGTATTCATAAGAATTTTATGAATAAGGATCTTGCAATCCAAATTTTTAGGTTAATTTCCATCCAAAAAGTGGGTACTTGATATTCTCATGTCAAGCAAATAAAAATTAAGATATAAAATTATCATTATATTCCTCAATTATTATGTTTTTCTCTTTTCAAAAATTAAGAATCTGATTTCAATAATATATAATAATAAAACAAACGTATTCTAATTTATTTTTAAAAATATTAAAAATAAATTTCATCAATCATTTGCAATATTAAACAAACAAGTTTTTTTTTATAATATTCGAATATATATAATATTTCTAAACATAATATATTTTATGGTATAATATATTTTTAACTTTAAAACAAAATAACCATTTAAATATTATTTATATATTGTTGTAACCTATTTGATGTTATATTTTAGCTTCGACAATCTTTTGTCCGTCCATTATAGTATCTAAAAATGGATTTTTTAAAGTTTCATATATACATTAAACCTTATTAAAATATTTAATTTCATAAACCAATGCAAGCATAGATTTGAGGGACAGCACATTTTAAGGTGGTAGAGAGAAGTTATGTCAAGTTGTCACATTTCTGAGAGAACTAGGTTTAAGGTTTTTGCCCTTTTGATGAAATAGCATCTTTAAATTGATATAACCAAAAAGAAAATAATAAAAAGTAAGAGACAAAAGATTTTAGAGTGTTGACATGGGAATGACACGATTCAAACGAGGAAGAGCCGTGTTCCCTTAATAACTCCTCCAAACATTCATTTAGCAGATAAATATTCAAACACTTTTGCTTATAAAACCACAAATTAATTTGTAAATGGTAGAACCAACCCAACTTAAAATGTATGAACAATGTTATGTGCTATTTAATTATTTTTCTTTGGTTCAATTTTTCCTTGAGGATAAAAATAAAGGTTGCTTACTTGCTGGATCACTTATTTTATCCGAAAATTAGTTATTAAATTTTTTGTTTGAAAAATATATTAATATATACTATTTTTTTTTTATCAAAAATAATAAGAGAAGATGTTAGAACTCAAAAACTTTTTTTTGGAATAAGAGAATAAATGTCATTTGAACTACCGCTCATTGACATTAATTTTTTTTAAAATTGGTATAGCTAGAAGTGATTTTCACATATATGAGATAACTCTGTTTCAATCATCTTTGTTATTATGTAAATGTTTTAGGAATTTATTCTTAACAAACTAAATCCTAAATTCTAAGATTATATTACTGTATTTTACTTAAAAGCTTTATTTTAGGGCATAATACCATAAATATATATAGTTTGTTTTTTTCGGATATATAAATGTATTTATTTTATATGATTTAAAAATACGCTAAAATTTGTCTTAAAAAAATTTGTTAATTATATTAGTTATTAAAAAATGAAATTATAAATAAAAATAAACGTTATTTAAAATGATTCTAAAAAAGTTATTAGTAATTTAAACCCTTAATTATATGCAAAAGCTTATTATCCTATGTTTACGGAACTCGCAAAGCATATTCTCCTATATAATATTGATGCTCCTAAATTGCTTAAATGGCTATCTTTTTCTCAGATTGGGATATTTGATGTGATTTTATGTTATGTGTCTCTTTGAAAGAGTTAAGAATACATTGAGCTTTACATGCATGTGCGAGCCATATATTATATATCATCTTTCCTTTTGTTAATTAGTGGCTCTTATTATTGGATTATTATTTTATTCTATATATTTGTTTTAAACGATGTAGCCATTTTTGGGTTGGAATAATCGGAATTTATATATGACTATGACAAAAAATCAAGAGTTCATATTTTATTGATTAAAACATTCATAATATAAAAAAATGTTTATCTAAGAGTTTACGAAATATAATTATTCATGTATTTCCTTCTATGATCTTAAATCTTGGAATGGTTTATCATGATACAAATAGAAAAAATAATAAAAGTGGAGTAATTTTGCATTTCTCATATTGAATTTTTTCAGATATTATTAATTAGAAGACTTTTTATTTTATTGAAACACTATATTTTTCTCATATTTAAAAATAATAATAAAAATACAAACGGGATTAATTAATAAGTAATTAGATATGTGTTGCTTTATGCTAGCTTGTGTTTTGGTTTTTATAATTTTCTAAGTGTCCAATGATTAAGTGAAAAGACTTAAAAGCCCCCATTATACATTTTGGATATTCGAAAAAGACACTCTTGGAAAACATGTCTCCCATTGTTAGCTTTCTTGGTCCTACATATGCACAAGAGAATAGTAATTATTGGAGATAATAAAAAGATTAAAATTAACATAGTTTAAGCACCAAAGTCTCAAGGTGACGGTTAAATCAAAGTTGATATAGTATAACATAATATTAATATAATAATTTTCACCACTACTTGTGTCCGTTAATCTTTAAGCTTTATCATCATCAATGAACGACAATAATAATATAATAACCCCATATATAGCATATTGGGTTAAAAATATGAATTAATATCATTGTACATCTCCATACATATTATTTATAACACAGAAAAATATAAGTATCAATATATAAATTTTATTTTTATTATGCTGATATTTATATTTTTTTGTGTTATAAATGATATACATGAATGTGTACAGTAAAACATGTAGTATTACCGTAAAAATATATACTTTTATGCAAGCTGTTATTTATGATTTATTTATTTTTGAAACGAATGAATATGTAATATAACAATTTTTTTAAAAAAATGTTGTACATGCACGAATATAAAATAAGGGAACATGTTATATTAGTTTTCTTTAATGACGTATTAATTTAAATTTATATAACTACCTCTTCACGATAACTAATAATCAGTTTTTCATTTTTTTAAATGATTTTGACAATATAAATTTCTTCAAAAATATCCCATATATATTAAAAATTAACTAGCTACTTAATTAATCACTATATATTTGTGTATATTTATACATGTTAGTTCACACATTTTTTCAGTTAAATAATTATCTATCAGAATAATCAAACTAATTTAAAGTAATATACTAATTTAAGTAATTAAACTAATTTATCTTATTATTCTAATTTATAATAAGATAATCAAATTTGTAAAAAAAAAAATAATTAAACTAATTTAAAGTAGTATAATAAACTTTTTTATGAGATAATAAATATATAATTTTATAAGTAATAATTGATTATAACTAATTTCAGTGTGCAACTTAATTAAAAATTATTTTGCACTCTTCATAACTAATATCTTAACAGCTTCGCTTGTTTCATATATCTTAGCTTTAATTTCTTCTCTGCCGATAAAGTCCAAGAGAATCATAAAGTGCCTCAAACAAGAATCGTTTATAGATTACATGACAAGAATAAAACTTCAATTTTCTTCACAAATATAGAGGTAAGAGACAAATAAATTAAATACTGTGCCGAACTATTTTATAATTCACCAAAATTCATAGAAAAAAAAGAATGATAAGTAATTAACAACAATATAATGAAAGGGTAAAATAACTAATGCTTACTAAAATTAATTAAAGGGATAGTCTTATACATGAAATCATGAATAGATATTATTACAGTGATCAATTTAACTTAACTAACCCAACGAAACCTAGGCATGATTGGTCAGCTTTTTTTTAATACTATATTTTAGTTACACATGTCAAAGACTAATCCACCACGAATTTAGTTTGGTTAGAATATTTTTTTCTTTTGATTTGCACTCAAATATATACTAGACCAAAAGTCTAATAATTAATCTTGAATAGACACGCGGATAAAATGGGCGACTCACCCAAAAAATAAATTCAGTCCAATTTTTCAATTCAAGAGAGATATTTTTTTTTTGTTTTTTGGACTTTAGGAGAGATGGTTAAGAAGTTACGTGCCACATGTATTAGTGGGTTTGGTTAGAATTTTTTTATTTTTTTTGGTATTAATGGTTTGGTCAGAATTTACCTTCCATGGTTTCTTTGTTTTAGGCCCAACGAATTTACCCATTTTGGTCCATTCACGTCCCAAAGTTTAAAATGAGTTCAGATTCTATATTTTTGAAACTGGATCTTCTAATGAGCCCAATATTGATTAGATGGGCTGGGCTACCAAAAACAAGTCTTTTTGGGTTTTTGGCGGTTAATGAGGCCTGATTGTACATTCAGCATGGTTGAGGTGACAAGACATGCAAATCTTTGAAAGCAAGTGTGGCGTTAACGGACTCAAACTGCAAGCTGTTGCTGACTTTTGCTGTTTATGATCAAAAGCAAAAAAAATAAAAAAATAAAAAAAAATCAATTGTTAAAAATTAAAAATAAAATAAAATAGACGAGCGAGTGTGATTGTGTTAAAGCAAGCTTTCGATTTTCTTCCTACGATCGGTACCTTTCTCTCATGCACCGATTATTCTCATTACAAAATCGGATTTTTAATTAGGGTTCTGATAAATCCTCAATCCTCAATCATCATTGTGACATTTGATTAGTTTCTGGTGAACTCTCTGATCAATGAAGATGGATTTAAGGTCCGGTTACAAGGTAAATACTTCAGCTCAAATTCAGTTCTTTTTGAGAGGTTATATCTGTAAATTTTTTGATAGTGGTTTAAGTCTGAGGTTATGGTGAATTTGTGCTTGTTTAGAAATTAATTAGTTGTTTAATTCGATTGATTTGAATTTCTGCAGGGGGTTGTTGGGCTTGTTTTCGGCAACGAGAGTTCTTCAGATGCAGATAGGTAAACTAGTTCTTCAATGTTATTAACGTAATAAATGTAATTGCAATTGGAGATTTTCTGCAAGTGTAGTTAGTTCCTATCCTTTTGTTTCTTATATGCTATAAACTTATAAAGTAATGGGCCCTGAAGAATGTTCAGTGTTCTTGCTTTGCTATAAGAATGTGATGATGTTTAAGTGCATTATGGATTTGGTCATTTGACTGAATGTTAAGTGAGACATTCACTCTACTTAACTAGTTTTCTTTCCCTTTACCCTATTTCATCGTTTTCAATTATCCATCTACTTTTTATTTTTAATAATTTGTTGCTTAATCTTGCCACAGTAATGAGTTCCTAATACTTAATGCTACATGCTTGGTGTTGATCTTGTAGCTATGTTGAGCGCTTGCTTGACCGGATAAGCAATGGTAAACTAGCAGACGACAGAAGAAATGCTATTATTGAGCTTCAGGCTGTTGTGTCAGAAAATCAGGCTTCTCAGTTAGCATTTGGTGCAATGGGTACACTCAAACGAATTGTTTTATTCTCTTTTTCCTTTTGTATATTTATTTTTCATTTAACTATTCATGCATGTTTGCAGGCTTTCCTGTAATGCTAAGTGTCTTAAAGGAAGAGCGTGAAGATGTTGAAATGGTGACAAACTTTCCTCCCCTATCTTGTCTTCTGTCTAATTGTTTTGTATTGCTCAATGCCTGTGCCCTTCTCCTCAAGTTCATTGTTAGTTAGAAGACAAAATAAGGGAATATGAAATAAAAAAAAATAAATAAAAACTAGAAAGTGAAATTTCTGAGCTTCTTTTTCAGCAGCTTGATATTAGATTCATATTCCAGTTTACCATGCTAAATATAGAACTCAATACCTTCTTTACTTTAGGACTACATGATATGCTGAATTGGAATAATTGTCCTATTCTTACATTCTGCCATTCCTAAAGCAATTTCCCAATTTTGGCTTTGAGTTTATTCAGTGAACTTATTTACTTTTTCCTTTTGGGAATGGATAAACTTTCCTCAGTATTGGCCGCTAGTTTCCCCTTTTTCTTTGAATATATTTTAGATACTGATGCATTACTCAACTTACTTCAGGTTGTCATAAGTTGCTTTTGTTATTCTAGTTTAGCTTCATACTCAACTTATATATTGTTTTTGTTTAAGATTATTGAATTTTAATCATTGCTGTTGTTCTTTGTTTCTCGGATTTGAATTCCCTCTCATGTATTTGTATTATTTGCTTATAGTATCAAGTCCGAATAGTTTATTGAATTAAGATTACATCAAATTTTCCATAAAGGTTCGTGGTGCCTTGGAAACTCTAGTAAGTGCATTGACTCCCATTAATCATGGAAAAGTGTCAAGTAATGAAGTTCAGCCAGCTTTGATGAACACTGATTTACTATCTAGAGAAGCAGACAGTATCTCTCTCCTTCTAAGTCTGTTGGTAAGAATTTCCTTCTAATCATGGGATGTATTTTCAATTATGTCCCCAGAAGTTTGCTTGACTTCTAGGCTTATATTGCATATAAATAATCTTCATATCATCTTCATCATCTTTCCTTTGGGCTACTTTGATAGGAAGAGGATGATTTCTATGTGCGGTACTATACTTTGCAACTGCTGACTGCCCTTCTCACTAATTCTCCACAGAGGTATTGGGTTTATAGATTCTATTTGGATTAGTTCCTGAAATTGTTAAATCATCTTGGTCAGTAAAGGCACTTGCTGGGTTCTTCTTCAGGTTGCAGGAAGCTATATTGACCATCCCTCGTGGAATAACACGGCTAATGGATATGCTTATGGATCGCGAGGTACAAGACTTGAAAGCTCCACAGTCTTCTCAGTAACTTTTTCAAACCTAATTGTTGTATTTTCTCTTATGGCTACACAATATATATTTGTTTAACCCTTCTTATTTATGTTGGTTGGTACAATTTTAATAACTATTGTGGTGACAATCTGGTTCTCTGTAAAAATATTTACCATTGGAAATTGGAATATTCTAATATTGGTTGCCCATTGATCCTCATTTAGAAAGAAAGCTTGAGATCTAATAATCAAAGTTTACATCCAGGTAATAAGGAATGAGGCACTATTGCTTCTTACTCACTTGACTCGTGAAGCTGAGGTAAACTTCTTGTTCTAATAGTATTTTTTGTATTTATTGTGTTGGATGATAGAGAGTCTGTCTCATTTAAATTTATTTAATGATTATAGGAGATTCAAAAGATTGTCGTCTTTGAAGGTGCATTTGAGAAGATTTTCAGTATCATAAGAGAGGAGGGAAATTCAGATGGTGGAGTTGTTGTACAGGTGATATATTAATACTGTCAGAATAGTTAACTAAATTTGTTATGTGATTCATGATGAAGCCTACCAACCTATGGTTATGTGTACTTGGAGCTTGCAAATTTTTGCTCAAGTCTTTGAACATACAAATATTTTTGTCTTGGGATAGATAATAGGAGGCTAGTTAAATGAGTCTTATAATTTATGACATTGGACTTTTGTGACATTGTTTTTCCAATACCAGTTCCTTCATATTTGTATAATTGATCACCTTTTGTTTATACCAAGTGTTGAAAAGTGATTTTTATGATTTTTGGTCAAGTAAGTCTTCATTGGACTTTCAGGAGCTTTTATCTAATAATTACAAATTCTGTGGATACTTTGCAGGACTGCCTTGAATTGTTGAACAACTTGCTTCGTAACAATGCATCCAATCAGGTTTGTTGACTCTATTCTGTTTATTCAGTTCTAATCCTGTCCTGGTACTGACTACAAATATGTA
>JASCZI010181372.1:79176-93691 GCA_036250425.1 Stylosanthes scabra | reverse complement strand
TCCCCTCTCTATTACATGAAAGAAGCTGGTTCAGAATTTGATTGGATTTCTTACTCCGATTTGTGTTCCTTATTTTCGTGGAAAAGCCTACGCGTCTAGCATAATCTGCATAAAACTTCCTAGCTTCCTCAAGTGATGGAAAAAGCATCCCAACCTTTGGCACATACTGCTCATCAACATCACATGAAAACTGGAAAAAAAGAACACACATGTGTTACAAAAATCCACCGAAATAACAAAGCTATTTCAAAAACAAACCAGAATCCACACAAACACTACGTCAGAATCCACCGAAATAACAAGAAACCATTCAAACCTAGATTTATGCATTCAAAACGAAGTGAAACCTAAACAGCAACCAAAATAAATCAAAATCCAACAAAAAAGTAACTCAAAATCAACCGAAATAACGAGGAAAACATTCAAAACAAGGTTAAAGCAAGCAAAACCTAATAGCCACTAACATAACTCAAAATCAACCAAAACTATAACTCACACTACATCAGAATCCACCGAAATAACAAAGAAACCATTCAAACCTAGATTTATGCATTCAAAACCAACTGAAACCTATCAGCAACAAAAATAATCAAAATCCACCAAAAACGTAACTCAGAATCAACTGAAATAACGAGGAAAACATTCAAAAGAAGGTTAAAGCAAGCCAAATCTAATATTCACTAACATAACTCAAAATCAACCGAAACATTAACTCAGAATCAACCGAAATAATAAACAAACGAAAACAACACGTTAAATTCAACATCTCTCAGAATTCACCAAAACATGAAGCTAAAATCAACCGAAATAAAATGATACATAGGTACTAATCTAGAAAAGTGATGAAAACGTTAAAATCATTCACAAACCTGCTCTGTATTGTCTGATTCACGTGAACGAATTGAATCCGCTTCCAATGATGGATCTAAACTAGTAGCTTCCATCCTAACACAACGTAAACCACAAAAATCAGATATCAAAAGCAACAAGAACGAAAAACCTAAATACAACAACGAAAATTGAAATCTAATAAACAGAACAAGAAGAAAAAGAAAACCAGATCAAAGAACGTTCAAAAGTTCAGATTAGAACTTACCTTACGTGAAAAATACAGAGAACGACAGAAAAGAAAAGATTCAATAGAAGAACGCACTCTTCTTCGTTGAAAGAACGACGAAGAATCACCAATGGAGGAAGCTCAAATCGAAAACGAAAACTGAAATTGAGAGCGTTTGAGAAGAAGAACAACAACAAAAGTGAACGAATGAAAACAGAAAACTGAAATTGGCGCTTTGAAGAAAGATATTGGTCATAATAAGGAGCGTGAGGCGCGTGAAGCAAGTTAAATGGTTTTTCACTTGGTTAATGAAATCAGTTGGTTACCTAGAATAATTGTTAGCTAGATGTTAAAGAATTAAAATTTAATTCATGTCATATTTTTTTCTCTTAAAAAAAATTTAAACCAATCATTTTTAACTTTGATGTTTCCTTAATCCTAATCTTAAAAAATAATTATAAAATATTTAAATACAAAAGATAAAAATAAAATTATACTAGAAATAATAAATATAAACACAAGTAAAAAATAATTATTTTATTTGGGTATCCAAATAAATATTAGACTAATATTTTGTTATTGAAAATTATAGGTAACCAATAATTTTCTAACCAACAAATCAACCAAGGACATCCATAATTACTGTTTATTGAACATCCACAATGAAAGTCATAGAACATCCGAAACCTAAAACAACCATCAGCCAACTTTGTCTTTTTCTTAGAAATAGAACATCTGAAACCTAAAAAATTAGAACGTCCAATTTAAGTTGTTGAATGTTATTGGCTGAATTTTTATTGATTACCTAACATTATTGTTTATTATTTCATATATATATATATATTAACAAATAATTAGATTAATATTAATAATAAATTGATATAATTAATTATACTACTGCTAATTTTTAAAAAATTTTGGGGGCCATGGCCACTGCCGATCCGCCCTTGGTTCCGCCACTGATTAAAACTCCATTTATTAGGATTTATCAGTAGTAAAAAATTCTTATCTACATAAAGCAGAGTTTATCACCTTACCCATTTAAATTAGTTTTAAATATAAGTGTTTGATATAATGGAAAATCTAGTGTTATTGTGTTTTTAGTAGTTAATTTTAATTAATATTAATTATAAAATATATATAATTAAGATCAACGATTAAAAATAAAAAAATACTTAAGTTTTGTTATATCTGAAATGCTTCTTCAAACATATATTTTGTTAGCATCAAATTATACATTTCAAATATGACACATTTATTCTCTCACTTTCATTTTTTATTATTCTCAATTTCTCAGGCTTCTGTTAACTAAATAAACAAATTCTTTTTTTTAACAATTAAATTCTATTGTTTTTTTAAATATATTTTTTCTTTTTTCTTTTAATTAAAATTTGTATGGGTAATTTTTGTTCAGTCTAGTCCAACTTTATTGAATGTAATACTAAAAATATTCATGTCTAAAAAAAATACTAAAAATATTTATACTCCTAACTATACTTTTTTAACAATAATCTAATACTCATAATAGCGATATGATTAATTTGTAAACTTATTAAATTTAAAATTAAGTAGAATAAATGAATTAAAATTGTGAGATTCACAATCTACAGTCAATATAATGAAACTAACATTAGTAAGCAAAACAATAAAAAAAAAACATATTTCCTATTTAAATATGCATATCATTTATTTCCATTCACAATACTCTGATTCAAAAATCGGAGAAAATAATAATGTAAATTATTTGTTAAAGTATATTATTTAATATGAATTTATAATGTAATGTTTCATTTTCTAATTTGTTAAATATGTATAAAAATTCAAAGTGAAAAATTAATAAATTATATATTAAATTATGACAATAGAAATTTATTCGACCAAAAAAATTATTCAAAAAAATAAACATACATTGTTGAAAAATAGTACATTGATTAATAAGATTAATATTCGTTTATAATTTTGCAAAAGAATCACTTTTCAAATCATCAATAATCATTAATAATATTATAATATTGTTTGAAAATTTATTACTTAAGTTATAATAATTTCGATGTAATTTCTCATGTAGGAGCAAATAGATTGTTTATCTAAAGTTTCAATGTAAACTATTCTGAATTTCTGATGATTTAATTAGACATTGTCATAGTTTAAGCGAATAATATATAGTTTGTAAATTAGTACAGTAATTAAAGGTTAATTACTTAATTGAATGATTGTTGAATGTTGACTCAGTTTCAGGTCAAATTCAATGAAAATAATTTAGCATTGGAGATACTTTCGGGTAAAGAAACCAAACCACCACCATATGCATGTTATTAATGTGGGAACTGGGATGATGAATATTCATGCGAGTACAGCTATTCAGCTGTTTGATTATTATTATTTAACTATTTCATCTTATAACTTATTAATTGATTCATAATTAATTAATTATTGTTATTTTAATCCATTTTCATTCTGGGTTTGGTTGTAGCTTGCTGCAAGTTGTATAACGCTCATCACGCCATTCTATGAGTCCTCTTTTTCATGTGAGACTTCGTTTTAGTTTGTTTTGTCCTATCAATATAATTCTTGCATTAATTACAAAGTTTATGCCAGTTTTCGTGTTGACATATTGGAAATTTTTTTGACACGACACTTATCCAACATTCATGTCTTTTGTGTCTTATTCATG
The DNA here is from genome assembly GCA_036250425.1 of Stylosanthes scabra. NCBI lineage: Eukaryota > Viridiplantae > Streptophyta > Magnoliopsida > Fabales > Fabaceae > Stylosanthes > Stylosanthes scabra. The sequence continues at coordinate 89,960 of JASCZI010181372.1, read as the reverse complement.
GCATTAAAAAAATAAAAAAAGTTATATTTTTGAACACAGATAACACTCCAAAATATTATCATGTGTTCGCTTGTTCAACTTTATTATTAACTTATATCCTTAGAGCATCTCCAATGATGTATTTTTTGAGTATCAATTCATCTTGAAAACACAAACGAATTGAATTGATACTTTGATATGCATTGGAAGCAAATTTGAAAGTGTTACCGGTATCACTAAGTTGATACCGTATCACTTGTACAACTCATTTAATGCATGTTAATTTAACTTAATAAATAGTATTGTGTGGGGTCTAAATTGATATTGAACTAAAACAAATCATTGGAGTTGCTATCTCAAATGTGATATCAAATTAGATATGGTCCCACAAATGATGAGATGTCATTATATGGGACCTAAATTGATATTAAATTAGAACTCATCATTGGATATGCTCTTAAAATGAGTTTAAAAGTAGTAAATATTACTATTTCTTAAAATTAAAAATTATCTTAAATATTTTATATAATTAAAAATACTTAAAAATAATAATTTAAATTTTAATATAAATAAAATATTAAGATATTATTATAAATTTGTTAAAAATACGTTATATTATATATATATGTCGTGTTCCCGTGTCATATGAAAATTTGAGATTGGTGTGTCGCCGTATCGCGTGTCGTGTTGTGTCGCATATCCGCGTGTCAGTACCCGTGCATCATAGATGCCATTTATTTTTATAATAATAATAATAATAATAATAATAATGCTATTTGAACAATATGTTTTGACAAACCAAGTGATTTATTTCTATGCTAAATAGAATATTATTTTGGTGTTAAATAGTATAAAAAACTGCATCTAAATAAAGTTTTATTTGACAAAGAAATAATCTTCTATTTAGCATAGAAATAAATGACTTTGTTAAACTTGGTGGCCAAAATCACTTGTTAACATAGAATTATTGTTAATTAATGAATAATAATAATAAGGATTTTGATATCCTATACCCTAAGGGCTTATAAGAAGTATTTATTAAGTTTATAAATTGTGAATTTTTATGTTATTTAATGACTATACGTGATCTCATTTAATTAATGTGATTCTTTCACATTTTTTTATACTTAAATTGTCCTTTAAAATTTAATTACACTATTTCAATTTCCTTTCTAAAAAATTAAAAAGTACAATTTTATTTTTGGCTAAACATATGTATAAACTTCTCAATTTAGACATGATTAATTATTAAACTTCGGATTTCACCTATTTATGATAAGAACATTCACTTCACTCATGCTTAGAGAAGTACTCTAAAATAAAGCGTTGTTCGATTATTGTAGATTATTTATTCAGTGAGAAAATATCTTTCCTTTTTCGACTTATATTTTATATTTTTTTCATTTTTTATAGGATGGATTGGTAGTTTATGAATTATGAAGTACTTTGAAGTCGAATGTAAGAACCTTATAACGTTATATCCGTTCTGGTAATTATGAGAAAATATAACTCTTTTATTAGAAATTTCCTCAGATATCATGATTCCATGAAGCAAAGCATATAATAGAGAAGTAGATGCATAGATAAATTTAGAGAGTACAAACAACAAATAAAAAAAATTAAAAAGCTCTATTTCTTGACAAGTAAAAATGGATAAGAATCTCTACCTTTTATGTATTTGTAAGGATGAGTGTATGGTAAAATCATTTGCGAGATAGGCATTTATAAAGTTGAGGCAAGCACTATGTTTGCCCATTGGTTGCACGTGGAATGAAAATTCCACTAAGTTCGCCATTTTTTTTTTGGAAATAAATATATATATATATATTTTTTATTTTATATTAGAAAATTTTGCTATGAAAAAATGGTATAATACCTAGCTCTTCCCTAAAAATATTGTTGCAACTTATCCACTATTCCAACGACGTTTACACTTGGCACATCACGTCAAAGCGTTATAGTAACTATCTTGGTGGAGTGTTGATAGTAACTCTAATCACAACTATGTGACCAAACTTCCTCTTCCTCTTCCTCCATAAGTGGTGGTGTCCACAAAGGCAATTCCCTCCTCAAATATGGCTTTGTGTTATGCAAAGTGCCTATTAAAATGCTCTGAACGCTATACTAATCTGGAAGCATATGTCATCTGTTTGGCGGGTTGTGTCAAAGGGTGCATGAACTCCAATCTTAATGATATTAGCAATAATCATCCCAATTGTATCGTCTCCTATACCCTCTCCAATATGACTAACGAAGACAATATAGGTATTTTTGTTTGATTTTTTATTTTTCTTTTATTTTTTCTATAAAAAACAGTAATACTAGATGTACCACAGAAAAATATAAACATTAGCAAAGAAATAGAAATTTTTCTGTGTTAATATTTATATTTTTCTGTGTTGCTAAATAATATTTACAAGTGTATACAATGTTACACATAGATTAATTTTCAAAAAAAATTATATTAACATTCTTTTTTTCTCTGTACCTACAGAGGTGGGTATGTTAGTCAACTTCTGTTTGTGCCTCTTAGAGTAGATCAACTATGTAATCACGTCAAAAAAAAATTATGTAAATTAGAATATTTATTTTTATTACATAGTTTTTTTTGGATAGAATTACATAGCTAATCTACCTAGATGGAACTTCTCCAAACAGAAGTTGACTAACGTACCCACCTCTGCAAACAAAGAGTAAAAAATGTTACTATAATTATTTTGTTAAAGAAAAATAAAAAGACAAACAAAAATACCTATATTAACTTCGTCAGCCATCTTGAAAAATGCAGGAGGCGATACAATTGGAATGATTATTATTAACATCATTAGGATTAGAGTTCATGCACCCTTTGGCACAACCGGCCACACAAATGGCATATGCTTCCGGATTAGTATTGCGTACAGAACATTTTAACATGCACTTTGCATAACACAAACCCATGTTAGAATAAGGAATTGCTTTTGTGAACACCACCACTTAGTTGTGGAGGAAGAGGAAGTTCAACCACATAGTTGTGATTGGAGTTACTATCAACACCCCACCTAGAACTACTACTAAGATAGTAGTTGTGGATTAGAATTACTATTAACGTTTTGACGTGATGTGCCAAGTGTTATTGTGATGGGAATAGTGGATAAGTTGCACCAATATTTATAGGGAGAAGTTAGCAGATATTATACCATTTTTTCATAGGAAAATTTTTTAATATAAAATAAAAAAAAAAGTGTTTTTTTTTTCAAAGAAAAAAGGGTGAACTTGGTGCAATTTTCGTTCCACGTGCAATCAATGGACGAACATAGTACTTGCCTCAACTTTATAAATACTTACCTCACGAACGATTTTACCACATACTCACCCTCACAAATACATAAAATGTAGAGATTCTTATAATTTTTTACTTGTTAAGAAATAGAGTTTTTTAATATTTTTTTACCTGCTATTTATACTTTCTGAATTTATCTGCGCACCTTTTATACTTTGCTTCAGGGAACCATAATTTCTGATGAAAAACTTCTACTAAAAAAATCTATATTCTCATAAATTACCAGAACGAGCCTAACGTCATAAGATTCTTGCATTTCGCTTCAAAGTGCTTCATTCATAAACTACCAATCCGTTCTAAGGAAAAATAATATGAAATATGAGCCAAAAAAGAAAAGGCGTTTTTTCATTTGAATAAATAATTTACAATAACCGGACAACGTTTTGTTGTAAAGTACTTCTCAAAGTATGAGTGAAGTGAGTGTTCTTATCATAAAATGATAAAATCCAAAGTTTAATCATTAATCATTTCTAAATTGTGAAGTTTATATACATGTTTAGTCAGAAATAAAATTGTACACTTTAATTTTTTAGGAGGGAAATTGAAATAGTATAATTAAACTTTAAATGATAATTTAAGTATAAAAAAAGTGAAAGAATCACATTAATTGAATGTGATCACATAATTATTAAATAACATAAGAATTCACAATTAATAGACTTAATAATATTTCTTGTCTTGTGCCCTTTTATATAAGTATCCATATTAAAAATAATTTAACTTATACAAAAAAACAAAAAATAATCTAACTCCTTCGTAATTTTCTTAAAGAAAGAGAGTATTATTTTTACTTTTTTAAATAATTGACAAGAATATAAGAGATATCCATGAAAAAAGTGAGATATTTTTTTTCCTCATTTTTACTATTTCGAATTAGACTTGGGTCGTGCACTTTGATGTCGTGAGTAATTCTTCCAACGGAAATGATTGTATATGGCAACTATATGCTATGTTTTGAATTTAGGATTTATTTAAACGAAGTTGAATCGCTTACCACTTGAACTAACTTTATTAAGTTGAAAAAACGTTATTTGATTGATTATAACAAAGTGACATTAATAGATAAAAGTAATTTTATTTTAAATCAATTAAAAATTTAATTCTTAATCATCCAAGTAAATCATGAAATAGGATTAAAAATCATTTAAAAATTTCAGATGCATGTGTCAGAGAGCAATTATGCACTAAATTAATAAGTATCTTCTACTTATATGTCACTATGAAATGAGATAGAAAAGAAAAATGGTAAGAAAGCACATGCATTTGTTCATGAGGAGAAGTAATTTTGAGGAGAAATATGAAGAGGAAAATTAGGTGAAGAGTGAAGATTGTTATTAAATTTAGAAATTAAAACATATACATTGCCCATCATGATGTTTTGGTTTGTTTTTTATATTAAAAAAAGTAAATTTTACTGTTCACTAAAACATTACTCTTCATCGTAGTATTATCTAATCTAATTTTAAGATAAAATCTGTCCTAGCATGTAAATCTTTGATTTAGCAAAAGTAGACTACTAGTCTACTACTCAATTGTCATGAAGTTTATTTATAAATTAAAACTGCCACCCTAAAACTAATTAAGAGAATGGAGGAGAACAGCTAAAGATTCAACCAAAATATGTAATTGTTATTATTATTATATTTTTAGGTTATTTTTCATGATATCTTCTTACATACAAGAGAGAATCTAAATTCTAAAAATTTGTTTAAATGGATAAATGAGTTAGTTAACTCTTTTTTTAGGTAGAAATTCGGGTGTAGTTATCTTCATATGAAGTTGTTATTTTAGAATCGAGATCATAATTTATTAAATATATTAAATCATTTAATGATTTTTACAAACAATTTTACATGAAGTCAATTGCATCCGAGTATTCAAGTATTTTTTCTCATTTTTTTTTGGACTTAATCATAGTGTATTAAACCCCTGGTCAACCAAGTAAGTTTTCTTTTTGGTATTGGTGAACTATTTTTTATTTAGTTTATGTAAACTCACTTGGTCTCCTGGACCAATTCTAACCCAGCCCAAAATTTGTGGCCCAATTCGCGTTTTTAGGGCTGGGAACCTTAGGTGGCATGGTCCTCTCTGCATAGTTGTAAGAACCGGCTCGGATCTGTCTGACCGTGAACCGGACTAGCAACCGGTCCGAGCAAGTAGAAAGATCGGAAATGCATGCGAATCGGCGAAACTCGATTTGAACCGGGTCAATTTTTTTTTTTTTTTTTAAAAACGCCAAACGGCGTCGTTTTTCTATACTGAAACCCTAAATCTGCTGCGCCCTCCCCCTCCCAAATCCGAGCTCTCTCATCTCACCCCCCAAAATGACAATGTTGCTGCGCCCTCACCCCCCCAAAACCTGAGCTCTGTCACCGAATCACCACCGCCGGCTACCCCGTTCATCAGCCTTGCTGCCGTCGCCGCGAGCCGTCGCTCTCCCTCTGCGTCGCCACGTTGGAGCCGTCGCTCTCACTCTGCGTCGGCGCGTTTCTTCCCTCAACCGTCTTCGAGTTTCCGCCACTGCCGCGTTGCTTCCACCGTCGCCGAGCCCACCGTCGCAGAGCATCTATGTTGTAGTCGCCTCTGCCTGTGAGTGGGAGTCGCCGTCGCCTGTGACTGGTATGCTTCGATTCCTTGTGATGAATTATTAATTTCTATTTGCTGTTTATACATTGCTTTTTTTTTTTCAGATTGTTGGTTCCTATGGTTGGAGACACTGGATTATGTATTTGTGTTTCTACATTGTTTTTTTTCCCTACATTGCTGTTACTTTCTACTTTCTACATTGGTTAATTTTTTTTCCAGATTATTTATTTGTTGATTTGTTCTGTTGTTGCTGGATTATGTATTTGTTAATTGCAATTTTGCATGCTTATTGATTTGTTGTTCATTTGCATCCTTATTGCCTGTTTATTGGAGACACTAGTAAATTTTTAGATAGTGTTACATGTTATAGATCCATAATAATTTTGGTTTCTCAACTGGAGTCAGTGAGGAAGGTTGATGAGGAATTTTTGGAGATTTTGTTCACTGGAATATTGTGAAGGCTTATTATTGTGACTTTTTCTTGCTTAGTTGCTTATTTGTTTGAGATTTTGTTCAGTAGATTATTTTGATTACTGGATTACTTAATTATTATTGTTCACTGAATGGCTGGATTATTTATGATGTTATTAACTGAATTTTTTTTTTAAGATTTTATGTATTTGAGACTGGTTCAACGGTTTGACCAGTGACCCAACGGTTGAACCTCTAACCCATTGACTCCGTAGCCTCACTGGTTCGATGACCGGTTCGGTTCTTACTGCCTCTCTGCCTCTCCGAGTTTCAGGTCCTCTCTTCTGCTCCCGCCGGAGCTCGTCGCCGCCGGACACCAGTGCTCTCGAGTCTTGCTGTCGCTGTAGATTGCGCCTCTCAAGTCTCCTTCTCCGCTCCGCTGTGACACTTCCTCTGGAGTCCAGTCTCCGTATGATCACTGCTCTCTCCACCTCGGCCACTCCGGATCGCCGCCATATCTGTGCTGCCCTTGGATCAGCTCCGGTAGGCCTCTTCCTTGGCTACTCTCTCTCAATCTCAATTTGCCATTGTATTGTTCTGTATTATGAGTTTTGAATCTATGATTTTGTTCTGTTCTGCTCTTTTTTTTTTCTGATTTGTGTATATTGGAGGACATATCAATTTTGTTCGTTTATTGCTGTAACTCCCTTTTCTATTTGGTGATACTTTTTTTTTTGTTAAATGATTATTGTGATGAAATTTGTGGTGAAGTGAGTGCAAATTGAAATTGTTGTTATGTATCCATGGCAGCAAAGTTGTGGCAAACGTGGTATTTGTTTTGAACAATATGTTCAAGTGTTGTTTTATGGTAACATACTAACATTGCTGATTTTATCTTTCTATTCTGTAAAACTTTAATTTTTGTTAATATGTAGGCAGGGAAAATTTTGTGTTTTTATTTTTTAATGTATACTATTCCTGGTATTCCTGCTCCCAAATTTTAAGATTTTAATTAATGTCGCATGATCCCGTAGGTCAAACAGAAAGTATGTGTGTAATTCAAGTTTCTATCCTTTGAATTTGATAACAAGGTCATGTTTTCCAAATCAATGGCTGTAATTTACAAATTTTCTCAAGTCCACCACCTTCACAATCCTTATGATGGAAATTCCTTGAATTTGATTAACTTTTGTGCTGTTGCTGTTGTGCTGAAGAGAAAAGAAAGGTTGAAGAGTTAGAAGCCAGTGTTTAGATTGCTCCATTTGTTGTTTTCTTTAGAGTTTACATATCATTAACACACATTTTGCCCTTTTCAAGTAATTTGATAATTAGATAAATATATTTGTTCTTTTTTAAAGCCCTGCAAAGCAGATATCTAATAATCTTTTCATGGCTCTAGCCTCTTATTTTCTGATTGAGTGCCAATATTAGGATAAGTGTTTTTTCTTTTTTTTTTAAATAAAATTGCTAGTAATTATAAAATATACATGATCAGAGTATACAATTAAGCCACTTTCGGGTTGTTTCCATCAAGGTTTAGTTACGAAAAGTGCATCAATCCAAAGGGTTAATTCTCTTCAAACACTACCAGGTTACACCTCTACTTATAACTAACTCCTGCATCATCTTTCTTTCTGCAGGAAAATTAAAACAGAAACCTTGTGAACTGCAATCAATAATTCTTTTGTGTCCAAAATCACTGGCCATGGACGACATATTTGATTCTTCGCTGAACTTGGAGGAGACCCACTACAAGGAAGGATACAACCAAGGCTATTCTGAAGGTCTCGCCTCTGGCAAGGAAGAGGCCAGGCAGGTGGGCCTTAAGGTGGGCTTTGAGGTTGGTGAGGAGTTGGGATTCTACAAGGGCTGCATCGATCTCTGGGCCTCCGCTATCCAGTCTGACAACACCCTGTTCTCTTCTCGGGCACAAGCAGGTATTCGGCAGATGGAGGAGCAGCTTCAGAGGTACCCCATGATGGACCCGGAGGACCAGCACGTGCAGGATATCATGGATGAGCTGAGGCGCAAGTTCAAGATGGTGTGTTCTTTACTGCACATCAAGAAGATCGAGTATGATGGGTACCCGAAAGCATCTTCTTCTGATGCCAACACTCTTGAGTTTTAAAGGTGTTTCTTCTTTCTACTGTTTTAGGCTTGTAGCATCTGAAAATTTAGTGGGGACTTTCTTTTTTGGGTTGGAAGTTAGTGTTTGGTTATGGGAATGATAAATCCCCGTGGATAGGTTCCTGGGTATGATCAACTTTAGTAACATCCTGGTATGATCTGAATTGTATATATTTTTTATATAGATATTTTAAGTTAAATTTTTAATCAAGGATATATTAAGTAGTATTATAGATTTGATGTAATTATTTTTAAGTGTTATATTTAAAATTGGATTGAGTATTTTGTTATTTGACAGCTTATCCTACAATGAAAAAATTTTGTATGTTGAGTTCCTCTCTTGTGAAGTTGTTCGATGATCATTGTGGGGTAGATTGAGATTTCACAATATATATCATGCAAAATTTTCTTATTTTGTTGGATTAGTGTTGTGATTGCTATAGTTTCATTCTAAGCATAATTGACTAAAACTGATCCATGGGTTGAAAGTTGCCCATGAACACGATATACATATTTGTATATAAATCTAAACTTCATTGAGGATTCAATGTCTTGTGTTGTGTCATTCCTCTCATGTCTCAATACTTGAGTATAATTGAAATGAGAATGTTGCAAGTCCATGATTGGTCGCTGAAAATAAATGCAGAAACCCAGGATAATAGAAGAAATTCACCTTTTACACAGTAGCATTGGCCTAATTAATAAGTTTGAAAATGTGGTCTAAAAGACTTGGTTACAACCCTGTCTGTGCTGGAAACAATTGTTGGGGCATGTCTCTTGAAAAATGTTGTGCTTGCTATAGTGAGGCTTCTTTGTTTCACTATTTACTTTGAGTTGCACTGTGGATCTCATCCTCCACATGGGGTTGTGGACCACAAATGTTTGCACCCTCTGGCTGATGCCTCATTGAACCAAACACCTAGGACTGCAAGATCTTTCAGCTGTTGGAATGACCTCTATTATGCAATAGTTGCATGGCCACTGGCCAGGGCCATGTTGCTTGATACCAACCCCAATTGGAAATAACTGTTCATTTGACAAAATTAGTACACCCTTAAACGTATTTAGATATAATTCTGGATTTAGATACATTCATTTACCTAATACCAAAAAAAAAAGATACATAATTGGAGAGATTTATAATAAATCATCTATTGAAAAAAAAAAGGGTCCATTTTACATATATATTAAAGTTAACTGGAGTAGATGTTACACAGAATAAAATTGATGTATTAATCACACACACAATCATATATTTGCTCCTTTCAGCAAGTAATATGTGTGAGGGAATATGAGTATTCTATTTCTGCACAACATTGCACATTTAATGCTGAAGGTGGCTATGACAGAAAAGGCCTACCTAAGACTTTATCCATAAATTTGATAATGAATCAAAAGTCCACATGTGAAATTTAATTTGCTTTTGTAAACCAACAAGGACAAAATTATGGTAATTGCCTAAATGGTTTTGGCTGCAATTGCAACCAAAATTTAACTAAACTGAAACAAGCACTTGGAAACTGCTGTTGTGGGTGCTTGATGTTTGCTTCTTACTGTGAGCCTGTATTCAACACAAAATTTTGAGCTTTCACATTGGATATGTATATGATCTATAATGACACTTATTTACACTTTGACAGTGTCCTACTTAGAAGGTAACCCCTTTGTCACAAACACTGCTTGCTTTTATTTTCTTCAGAAACCAATACCCGAACTAGCTCCTTTAACCTTTCAGTGCCAGGGCCTGGCCTAAACACTGTATCGTTACCATGCACAGAACAAGGGTCTGCCCCACCACCTGAGCTCCCAACACACCATGCCCCAGGCGGAAATCTATGTGTGCGCCCCAGAAGTTCTTTGTCAATCTTGTCTAGGACGGGATCATCCTTTGGAAACTTTCGGGCAAAGGGAGCATTACTTGCTACCATTGTGTCGAAGTCTTTCATAGTTAATGAGCGGGGATGCTGCTTGGGGGGATTGTCCCAAGCAATGTAATGAAGATCATGGCTTATTGCCGTACGTCGGAATTCTTCATTGTTACAGATGACGGTATGAAAATAGCCCTCCGGTGAGGACACAAAATTTGTATAATACATAAGCATTGTGCGAGGTAAGTTATCCCATCCCCATATGCAGTACTCTACAAAGGACCGGGTCAGTACAACCCAAGCTGAACCTGTTCACCAAAGCATATTCAAAAACAATTATAGGGATTCACCAATGTTGATGGCCTATCAATGAAATCCAGCAAGTTAACTACATACTCGACAATCTTTGCCGTGCTAAACCTTGAAAGGGAATTCAAGTTTATATTGGTAGTGGAAAATAAAACAACAGAGCATAAAGAAATACAGAAATT
>JASCZI010181372.1:42528-79103 GCA_036250425.1 Stylosanthes scabra | reverse complement strand
TTCGCTGAGTAGTCCATGCTAAATCAGATTTCTTTGATAAATAAAGGGCAGGATCAACGATGATTGGTCTTGCTCTTTGATTCCTGAGCATAAAAGCATTTATAACAAGAAATCCCGATCAACAAAAACAGTAAGGCAGTTAAAATGAAAGAAAAGAGGGTTGGAAGAAAGAGAAGTGTGTGGGGGGATTATAGTTTACAGTAGAGATTTTACGAAGTGCAGCAATTTTCTTACAGTTTCCAACCAGCAATGCGAGTGTGTTCGATGAAATTGAGATCTCTTGACAGATTAGAGAAAACATGCAGCAAATCTGCGAAAGCGGGAAGACGAAAATCAGATTACTTCACAGTTCGAAGAGGCTCTTAGAAGGTTCAAGAAGGAAACTAGGAATGTAAGCAGCATGGATTAGTGCACTCTTAATAAATGCAACACATGGAATGGTACAAAAGGGGATAAGATTTCCTCACAAATATTCAAAATCAAGGACTAAATTCTACAAGGAGAAATCTATGTAGATGTCAAAAGGATAAAAACCATATAACAACACATGTCAATCCCTTTGAATATCAGATAGATGAAAACAATTAAACTGATCACATGACATGCTTTGGTGATATTTAATCCCTAACCAAATATTAATTTGAATCAAAATTGATTTTGGATTTGACAATTGCTATTCTGAGTTGTGAGTTGCGACACCTCCGTTCGGGCAACGGTTCTTGCCCTAAGAAGATAAACCTAATAATCTTATAAAACAAGACATATATAATACACCATTGAAATTCAGTGGAAAAGAAAATTCAGACTTTTCCATGGAACAATGACATTATGGAGAAACTAGATGCCTGACATAATAGCTATTAGCGGATATCTTGAAATATATAGCTTAGTCATTTGAGCTAAAATTCTAGCTCGTGACAAAGTAGGCCTTTGAGTCCAAACAAACCGCTGACTTGTCTACATGGATAATCATGTTAAGTAACTCTAATAACAAGAACGCAACCATATTGGTGACAAGGTGGACATAAAATGGAATAAGGCTTAGCTATCGTTATCATCTTATAAAGCTACACAATTCTAGCTTAGAAGTTAGAAGGGTAATCCAAATTGACATCCCTCGCATCTCGGGGCTAGATTGATCCCTAAACCAAAGCTAGTAGCAACGAGTTCAATATAAAAGTAACATGAATGGCACCAAAGCACTCAAAGAGGTAACATAGCCAGTTGATTTCTGTCTAACAAGGACATTACTTTCCTTAATTACTTAATACAGAAACAAAATCAATGGCATTATGGCAACATATAATTACTTAATAGAATGCAAATTTCCTAAAAAAATTGTAACAAAATCAAGCAACAGACTTACAGAAGATAAATCAATAAACTGTGAAACAAGTATGGAAAATAAACTCATTATTAGATCAAGCTCATCCATGGTCCGTAATCATATATTGTTTAAGGCAATATGAAAGGAGATGCAAGGATAACATATTATGACATACCAATCCAGATGACATCATTTTTCAAAACTTTAAAACCTCCGAGGGAAACAGTATTAAATGTTTAAACTGAAAGAATTAGTCTGCTAAGGTATATCCCCGCAATCAATAAGGCCCGAGCATAAGGAAAAGAAATTCGCAAGAACAACAGCATAATAACATCAAAGAGGTAAATAAAGAAGCAACTACTAACCATCCTGTGTCATAAGTGGATAATCTGATGCACTGAGATTTATAAACCAGTCCCACTCTGAGCTCTCTTTCAATAATATGGCAATTGCTTGGAGGGTACAAGCAATCATTGTTGGACCCTTATAGGTCACCAAATTGGATTGGGACATAACACGCACATTCTCCACTTCCCGAAACGTTGGATCTGCTTTCACCGAATTTGCCAATTCCATCCTTTCACGGGGCGGAGCCTCGAGATCTAAATGCAAGATGTACTGGTTCCTTGGGTGGTACACTGCCTCTAATGTTCTCATCATCCTTTGGCTATCACCCTTGGTTCCTGAAATAAGATATGCAAATCTAGGTGCCTCCATTTTCGCAACCACACTATCATTAGAAGACCTTTCCGAATCTGATTCCACAAAATATCCACTTGAATCCTCCGATCTTGTAAAGGAAATGATGTCAAAAGGCAACTGCTGGTCTCCCCTGCCAGCAGAACTCGGTGCCCCCAGCATTGCAGTCAGGATCAGACTCACAGAAATCAGCAAACTTGCAAAAAAGGGGATAATCCATTTCCTGTCACTAAACATCCTTCCTGAATAAGAAGCAGCATTTTTCCTCATACTCTTTTGTAGAACAGCCCAAAATCCAAATCGAATTCCAGAACCGTTTCACCTCAAGTGCAATAACAAACTTTCTCTATCTATAATTCACCTCTTTCAAGCTGCAGGTGAAATGGAAATAATCGAACCCCGGAATCAGCAACCACCCTAGAAGAAATCTTCTTAGAAAAATGGTTTCAGCAACAGAACTGAAACCACTTCTTTACAACAGAACCAAATTACCAATACCCCAACCTGACAACCTCCTTAACGTTCATTTAAGCAAAAAGGGTGCATGTTTTCTGGAAGATAGAACATGATTTTCAAGCTTAAGATGTCTAATTTAAATCGGCATCAATCCACACCAATGCCAAAAGATTATGATTTGGGACCTACACGAAACATAAACAACCTATGACACAAGAATCGGGACCCACATTCAGTTGATAAACTCAGCTCACAAACCATTAGATATTAGTCAATCAATTTCACTCCCCCATAAAAAAAAGCAACAATTTTTTTAAGGTGGAAAAGGTGGGAGCAAACTTCATCGTAAGTTATCAATCAATCAAACCTTCTCTTCTCTTCTGTCTCTTTACCAATAACTGCTATTGATTTTGGAACTCACTACACAAATTAAAAAAATAATTAATTATTAAACTGCAGCTTTTACCTTACGAATTACTCTCTTTTCTTTTTCGGCAAACTGTATCAGAGCCAAGATCTATGTCAATTCCAAAACCAGGCTTTGTTTTAAGGAGAAGAACACACTTGAAGTTCAAGTCTTTTGGGTAGCTTCAGATTCAAGAGAGGACTAGTTCCAAGGAAAATGGTCCAATCCAAAGATGAGAGAGAGAGAGAGAGAGGGAGAAGGAGGGAGAGGATTCAATGAAGATTCAAAACTGATGGGGTTTTGTAATGGGAGGAACAGAGAACGGTGTTTGTTTTGTTTTGTTGTTATGTTTTTTGTGTTGTTAATGTACAGTGTACGCTTGTTCTTGTGTACTGTTGTCGCTACACTTTAGATATTGGAAATTTGTAATTGTGTGTTTTGTTGTTTTCTTTTTTTTTTCTATTCTCATTCTTAGCTTTGAATGTTGGCAAAAGATTAATTATGATGCTAAACTATTAATTATTGATCTTGTCGATTTAATAAAATTATTAAGCAAGTTAATTATAAATTTATGTTGAGTCTAACTATCACAATATTATTCAAATTTCTTTTAATTAAATTTACATTTAGAGTACTTTGATTGTCATTATTTGAATAAAAAAACTTTTTAAAAAAATTATATTTTTTATATTTTTGATAAATTTGTAATAGTAAAAGTAAAAATACTAGTAAAATAAAAATATATTTCTCAAAAGATATAATTTATATTTTTTAAAATGATTTTTTAACTTAGTAAATAAAAAATATTTTTATATTATTATATCTAAACATAATTGATAAATAAAAATAGAATTAATCTACATGTATCATTGTACACCTTCGTATATTTCATTTATAACACAAAAAAATATAAACATTAATATGAAAAAATATAAATAAATTTATGTGTTAATATTTATATTTTTCTGTGTTATAAATAATATGTTATGTAGCATTACCTTAAAAAATATTATTATACAAGATATCCAAATTTACTTTTACTTTTAAAAAGATCTTTAAAAAAAAATCACTCGAAAATAATTTTTTTAAATACTTGGTGCAAACAATTTTTTAATAAATTAATTCTTTTACTTCAAAAAATAAGCTAAATTGTAAAATTGAATATGCAAGCAACAAGTATTTTAACATTTTCATTCAATTTTCTTTTATAGTTTTGATATTGACTCAGACTGAAAGATTCAGAGACTGAGACTGAGAGAGTTCTGAGAGATTGAGATTGAAATATGTTTGTGTATTGTGTTTGGTTTAAAATTAATTAAAGATAGAGACTAAGAGATAGAGATTAAACTAAATTAATGAAATAGAAATAAAGATTAGTATTAAAAACTATAATATTAATTAAGAATATTTGAGTAAAAAAATATTATTAAAATTTCAGTTACAATTCTTCTAATTTAGAGGTATTAAAAATACTGAAATTATAGAAATTGAAACTGTAATTATAATCGACTAATAAACAGGACTAAGTTTGAGTCTCCTAGTCATCAAAACAAACGCACGCTGAAGTGTCATTAAAGAAACACTACTTGTGGTAATGAATACGTTCTCTGTTAACGGTTCCGTTTTTCACGTTAGTTTCTTGGAGCTGAGGTGAGTGCATTATTGTAATATTGTGCTCATTGTATATAACGCAGTAACGGGGTCCTTTAAATATTGTTGTTACTAAATTTATAACGGATCCATTTTAACAACCAAAAATATTATTTACAGGTTAAAAATGCTATTTTCTTCTCTTCGTCTTCAATTTTTTTTTTTCTTTACAAAATTTTAAAATAAAAATGAAAATAAAAACACAAATAATGTCTACTGTGTTTCCTTGCTTCTTTTTTCTTCAATGATCAGCATATCTCCATCTTAGCTAACATGCATCATGACATCGAAAGAGAAATTTATTGTATTTTATTTGTAATCTTATCTGTTATTATTTATTATATATACATAATTTATAATTTATTTATACGTGTGCAAACACCTACAAATGATAATGATTAAGAAATGAAATGACGAAGAGATAATGAAAGTTTTAAACTTTTACTGTCTACATTATTATTCAAGATAAACGAAGATTTACAGCTTCCATTCTAACAAAAAATATAGAAAATAAACTTAATCTTTTATTTCTTCTTGAATTCTAATAGTGTGTTACTGTCATTTTTTTCTTATTTTAAAACAATATAAAAGACTGTGATAATTTTAATAACATCTAAAATCTTAAAAAAAAAATCAAACACGTCAAAACTTCAGTAACTTTTTATAAAAAGAAAAAAAAAACTAGAATAACAAATAGCGATGGTATATATGTACATGTATATAAGACACCAAAAAATACAAAGTTAGCCGCTTTACAGCAATTATTTTAACAGTCTATCGAAACCGTCGCAAAATGGTATATGTACATGCGATATGAAATTGATTATATTATTGCTCCTAAATCATTTAAAATAAATCATAATAATAAAAAAGCCTCCAATCTTCCATGTAGTAACTCTACGGTGGTGAGTGGTGACATTCATTTTAGGTAGGCAAATGATTCAATCGGCTGATTTGGTTTAAAATGGATTGGAAATGTGAGTTATACCCCAAAATGGAGATATAAGGTGATTTACGGTGCAGGTAGAGATCTGCATTAGGGCATGGGGCAGAAAGCAACACGCATCCAGCATGTTGTATCACCTCCAACACGCATACAGCGTGTAGAGCAAACACTAGCACGCTTCTACCGTGTTGACCCTAGGCCAGCATGCTTCCAGTGTGTTAACCCTGGGGCAGCATGCTTCTAGCGTGTTGCATGCTGTATGCGCCTATAAATACAAGTGGCCGGATCCTGTAGAGTTGTTCATTGTGTTTTGTGTGTTGTGTTTCTTGTGTTGTAAATCTATCTAACTCAAACATACATGAGTAATTTTTTGGTGCAATGGATGAAAATGCAAATTTGGTAGTGTATTATAATGAATAGGTTATACAAGATTTAAGTGAGGGTGTGAGTTTTAGGTGTCCGTTTCCATTTTGCTATCATGTACCGAGCACCATGGCATTCGATGAGCTTAAATCCGGTCTATGCCAAAGCATAGAAGCCCACATTTTGAAGAGAGTGGAAAGTGTTTTGTATTGAATACCGGTGCATATATTTGTGGGATATGTACAGTTCGACACAATGCCCGTTGTGAATGAAGTAAGCATGCGGCAGATGTTTCAGTGTTATCACCAGAACCGAGCACATGTGTCGTCCATTGAGTTGTACGTCAAGTTTGAGCAAGTGGTTATGGACGCCGCTGAGGATGTTTCTTATTTGGACGTGGAGAGACAAACAGTGTTAGAAGAACTTGGCAGTGGGAGTGAGGAGGACTTCGAGGTGAACTACGAAGTCTCGGAAGAAGAAGAGGAAGGCAACGAGGTAGTAGATGTGGCAGTGCAAAATGCGAGAAACTCACTTGCAAGCCAGCATCCTTTCGGCGTCCCTTCTTGTATGTATGTGTTAATTGGACCTTGAAGGCATGAGTGGACCTAAGTTTCCTGAGTATGCACACATAGGTATGCTAAATTTGTCAGAATTCTATTTTATGTAATTCCCAAATGGCAAAGTAATTAACACATTATTACTAACGCGCACTACGTTTCGAAAATTTCTCTAGCCGTTGTTGCTCCCGAAGATGGTGAATTCATGATTGGAATGGAATACGTTTCCAAAAAGGCAGTTGTTTATGCGGTTAGGAAATACACTATTGATAGGGGTGTTGATTACACGGTGTGGGAATCTGAGCCACAGACCTTTTATGCGAAATGCAAGCTGTATGGAAATGGGTGCGATTGGCTTATTCGAGCAAGCTTGATTCAAAAGAGATCGTGTTGGGTATTCGTATGTACAACGGTAGGTATACCTGTGCGATAGGTACTATTTCACAAGATCACTCAAAGTTTGACTCCGACATGGTAGCAGATGCTATTAGGCCGCTAGTTGAAAGCAACCCTTCACTGAAGATGAAAATTGTGATTGCCCAAATTCAATCCAAGTTCAATTACACTATCAGTTACCGCAAGGCAGGCATGGTTGGGTAAGCAAAAGTGCATCGAGAAGATATTCGGAAGTTGGGAAAGTTCATATGAAACTCTACCAATTTGGGTCACGGGTTTGTGTGCCAAGATGCCAGGGTCTGCTGTTCACATGGAGACTTTGCTAGCTTACAATGGAGACGAGCTGATGGAGTGGGTCAGGGTATTTCATCGGATCTTTTGGAGTTTTTACCCATGCATTCGAGCGTTTTGTCATTGCAAGCCTTTAGTTCAAGTCGATGGTACACACTTGTACGAAAAGTACAAAGGGGTGCTCTTGGTTGCAGTTGCACAAAATGGCAACCAGAATATTGTTCCGATTGCATTTGCGATCGTCGAGGGGGAGACAAGTGGTGCGTGGGAATTTTTCTTGACCAACTTACGAGAGCATGTTATCAGGAGAGATGGTGTTTGTCTGATATCCGACCGTCACGAGTCTATCAAGGTTGCGGTTAGGTTAAGCAACGGTGCATGGGAACCTCCAAGAGCTTGGCACATATTTTGAATCAAGCATATACGATGCAACTTTGCTCGCAAGTTTGTTGCGCCGTTTGCTCACCTAGTTGTTAAAATGGGTACTTATTCTCACATTCTGTGCATGATTGTTAAAGAAGATTTGTAAAATATGTTCTCATAATTTGTGTGCATGTGATAGGTTACTCGAAGACCATGGAGGAATACAAAGAAAATTACGACCTGCTTGCTGCCAAAGGCGATGCCTATGTTGCTTGGTGCAACGGGATTGAAAATTGGCAATGGGTGCTTGCATTTGATGAGGGCCGCCGGTGGGGTCATATGACGACGAACCTAGTGGAGTGCATAAATTCTGTGCTGAAGGGATACGCCACCTTCCGGTGACGACGATTGTTCGAGCTACATTTTATCGATTGAATGAGTTGTTTAATCGAAAATCTAATGAGGTTCGACAACGGTTACATGCTGGATTGATCTCCTCGGATTACGCCACTAAGCGGTTGGAAGCAAACCAGCAACTGTCACGCAACATAATGGTAACCCGATTTGATAGACGCAATGAAGTCTTTGAGGTTACTGAAGTGCAAGGTGGCCAGATCTATGTTGTTGACCTTGCTAGGCGCACATGTGGTTGTGGCCAATTTCAGATTGATCGTCTTCCGTGTACCCATGTTTTTGCTTGTTGTGCAAATCAACGTCTTGATTGGCAAGTTTATGTGTATGACGTTTGGAGGTTGTCAGAACTTCGCAAGGTTTACAAATATGAGTTAGTGCCCATGGGAAACCCATCGACATGGCCTCCATATCAAGGACCCAAATTTGTTGCGAATATTAGATTGAGGCGTATGGGCAAGGGGCCTACCGAAGATAACAAGGTATTTGAATGAGGTAGACAGACAAGTGCGTGGACCAAGAAAGTGTTCTATGTGGGAGGCTTGGGCATAGTCGTAGTCGATGCCCCCAGCGAGCAGATGCAGTGCAGACAATACCTGAGTACTAGAATGTTATGTTAAGTTGCCTAAATTTGGAATATATATGTATTTTAATTATGTATGTGGTTGTATTATTCTAAGTTTGCAAGTTGAATTCAAAATATATGTATTATGAGAAAGTCTTTGTAGCCAATATTAGGGAGACAATAGGTAGCCAATATTATTTTTTCTTCTTTTCCCTCTCCCCTTTTACCACCCACTATTTCCTTAATTACACTCATTGGCTCCCTATTGGTCCCCTAATGTTGGTTCCCTAGCATTACTCATGTATTAAATATGGAAATAGAACAAAACATGGATCATAATTCTACTCTCATTAAATTAAATAGAAAAAATTCAAACATTCTAGAAATACAAACTAAACAACAAATGAAAGAAAACATGGAACATGCTAAAAATACAATATAAAGCAACTAAACTTTATAATCGTACCTCGAAGCATGAGTAATCAGCAGTGTTTGGGGACCGTCCATCTCTTTACAATCGTACCTCGAAGCACGACACAATTCCCTGTACAGATGTGCTAGGCATGCAGAGCCCTAACTGTAACTACGAATACTCTCAAAGTCCTGGAGCAGTTGTACAAACTTCCCATAAACATACGTAGAAGACTTGTCCGAGAATATCAAGCTGCCAAGCAAACAACAGATATGCGTCGGACATATCGTCCCACATCTTCTTGGGTGTGCAGCCGTATCTTGTCCCTGGTTTCGCGCGCCCATGTTAATTTTATGTAGGAATTTAGTTCGATCATGCTTTCTGAGTTTTCGCCCAAAACATGCCATACATTGATTGTCTAATAGTGATTCATTGCTATCTGTCATTCCCGTCACTGGTTTGCCATCAACAGGAAGGCCATAAATATACAGCACATCCTCAAGAGTCATTATGCACTCGCCTAGAGGAAAATGGAAAGTGTGGGTCTCCAGTCTCCACCTTTCCATTGAACCCGATAGAACGTAGTTCATCATTTGCGATCGCATTAAATGTCTCCGGGGGATCAAGTTTTCAGGGAACCAACGACCTTCTTGCCTGTCTATATTTAAAAAAAAAATTATTTCTCATAATATAGCAAATAAATAAATAAGGTAGAATCTATTCAACCCTCTCATTTAGAGAGGGTAAATTACCCTTTGTGACATGTCATTCTTCAATTGGCTGCTTGAATGTATATAATCTTAATTAGAGTTAACATTTTAAATATAATAGGGCTTTTGTATAATTTTTTAAAGTTTTAAAATAATTCCAACCGAACCCCAACTCCATCTTTGCCCAACGCCCCACCCCACCCCACCCCAGTTCCCTTCCCTTCCCTTCCCTTCCCTTCAACGAAGAAAACATTTATGTAACATACTTCTTCCTTTCACTTAAAATCATGATGTTTAGTATTTTTTATTTCTCACTAGTGGTTCATGTTACAGGTTTACTCATGAATTTTTGCATCTATATCCTATGATGGCGGGCAAAGACATGAGAGAAGCTTAGCTTTTGGCTAATCTCCCATCTTAAATTGATAAATTCTTTAGGAAATTAAAAATGTGGTGCGGATATCCATTGATTTCGTTCAAAAGACCAAATGCGTTGGATTGGGATTGGGTTAGGGATAGGATTAGGATTGGATTGGGGTTATTTTGAAATTTTTAAAAATTATATAAAAATTTGATTATGATTAAAGGACTAACTATGGTTAAAATTACATACATTCAAATAACCAATTGGAGAATGACATATCACAGAGGGTAATTTACTAGAGAGGGTTTGGTAGAACCCACCAATAAATAATAAATTAAATATTATTTTACATTAATTTATAATAATCATAATTTTAATTATAACTGTATCTTAAAAAAATAAACTGCTACACTAATTTCACACAACAAATATAATAATATCTATAAATAAGTAAACAAAAAAGGCTATTAAATAATAATCATAATTTTAATTAGAACTGCATCATAAACAAAATAAACTACTACACTAATTTCACACAACAAATATAAAAATATCTATAACTAAGTAAAAAAAAAAGCTATTAAATAATCATATTTTTAATTATAACTGCATCATAAAAAAATAAACCACTACACTAATTTCACACAACAAATATAATAATATTTATAACTAAGTAAATAAAAAAGCTATTAAATAATAATCATATTTTTAATTATAACTGCATCATAAACAAAATAAACTACTGCACTAATTTCACACAACAAATATAATAATATCTATGATTAAGTAAATAAAAAAAGCTATTAAACAATAATCATAATTTTAATTATCACTGCATCATAAACAAAATAAACTACTACACTAATTTCACACAACAAATATAATAATATCTATAACTAAGTAAATAAAAAAACTATTAAATAATAATCATAATTTTAATTATCACTGCATCATAAATATTACACAATAAATATAATAAACAAATTATAAGGTACTAAATATAATTAACATGCTACTATAAAAAAAAAACTACGACATCAATGTCACACACCATTAGTGATAATAAATTAATTATGTATAAGTATCTACATACATGCTATTATAAAAAATACAACCATAACTAAATTAGTTAACATAATTTAAAATATTAAATAATTAAAATAAAAAAAACTAAAATTAAAGTAAACGCACTTACATAATTCGATCGGATCATGTAAGCGATGAACTATATGTCCCTCTGTGAGTGTATAATTACGCACCATATTAGCACTAATTATTTTTTTACTAAGCTATTAGAGAAAAAAAATTATCACTCACTCACTCACATAGGTATATATGTTGCTCAGCTACACACCCTATTTATAGGGGAACATCAACGCAGTTGAACCACAACATTCACTAAATATCCCACCGACATGTTCCCAATGAAGAGACCTGTCAAGCATGCACTCGATATGCCAGCGGTGGACCAGTCAACATGCTGGATGCGTCTTGCGACATGGTCAACACGCTGGATGCGTGTAGATAGACCAGTCAACACGTTGGATGCGTGTAGGATACGAAGCGGCACGCTAGATGCGTGAAGGGTAGGTAGCAACACACTGGATGCGTGTTGAGGGGTGGGGGGTTTAGGATTCCGTTTCACTTTTTCATCATTGGGAAATACTCCCCAAACAACCACATGCATGAAATTCACACATTTTGACCCCATTTTGAAATTAATTTTCGGATTCAAAATTTTTGAATTGCATATTTAGGCTTTTACTCAACTGATAAATGAAGATGGCCAAAACATTTTCTTATGCAAATTTTTTATTTAGCTAGATTTTAAAAATATGATGTTTTTATAATGATAATGGTTTGAAGAGAATAATAACACTTTATTTAAAAGTAATATTTTTATAATATACTAAAATCTAATCATATAATTTCTTATTCAATAATAAAAAGAAACATCTTCACATAACATAAAGACAATTGTTAAATCTTTATGCAAATAATCACCACATAATAAGTATTTTATTAGGACGAAGGTGGCTGTAGTAGCAAAAATGATAAACTCAAATTCCACTCTTAATGACTATAAGTAAATGATGCTGCCACCACTATGTCCATCTTAAGTAGAATTTTAAATTAAAAGAACACATCATTAAAATAAAGACTATACATAAATCATATATATAATGCAGAAATAGATGCTCATTAGAATTATGGAACAATTTCTACTATTTGGGAAAGGTACTAGGTGCGGAGCTGCACACACAGATATGCAGATGCAACTATGTTTTGTGAATTGGAGATATAATCATAGGTGAATGAATAATGAATCATGTGTAAGTTGATTGTAATTGGATGGTATTTTCTTTTATTTACACCTTAAAAATATGACTTTTGAAAGAAAATAATGATTTGAAGAAAATCATAACATTTTTAAATCAAGAATATAATACATTAATACTTTTATAAATTACTAAAATTTAATCATACAATTTATCATTCAAAAATTAAAAGAATATCTATATAGGAAGATAATTATGAAGATAATTATCCAGCTTCTTACTATGGCAATAGTTATATATGGTGTTTATGTTTTTTATATAAATAAATAAAAAATAAAATTGGTGTTCCCTCTTTCTTAATTACTTTTTATGGGTTAAAACTGTTACTTTGGTTTTAATTTAAATTTTTTTTGGGTGTGTTTTAATTTAGCATTTGATACGTGGGTAGCTACTATCCAATATTTCAAGATAATTTATGTTTTGGTGGATATATATTACAACAAAGATTTTAAAATTAATTTTGTATAAAACTTTCTCCTTTTGACTATTAAATGATAAATTAAATAGTTAGATTTTAGTATATTATAAAAGTCAGTTCTATGGTGTAGATGGTAGATACAATCTACACATGTAGACGACAGTTGTCAAGCAATATAAGGTTGTGCATGGGACGGAGAGTGTGACGGACACCGTAGAGGGGACAAGACTGCAATATAGCAGGAAAGAAGTTAACAATAAAGAGGGGTAAGTAATGACGTTTGGAATTTGTTAATGAAAATCATTATGAGGTGAAACTTGTGGGCTATCAAAGCGTTACAGATTGGGCCATATAGATTTATTTTTGAAGAACTCAATCGATTTCAAAAAAAAAAGGAAAAGCCAAATGAAGGACCTATTTCACTTTCTTCCAATTATAAGTAGGTTCTTGAAAAATATTATCAATGAGAGAGAGGAATTGTATAAGGAAACAATGGCCAAAGCTTTGTATGAGGGCATAAAAAAACCATAAAAATGGCAAGTCTAATGTGTGTGTTGAACATAAAATCCATTAGACGAAATAGTGACAAATATTTAGTTCGAAAGTTCGAGTAAAAATGGAGTAGATAATAGCAATAATGCGGATAACAACATTCGATTGAAAAAGTTAATTTTCATATTTTCGGAGAGAAATTATTTGAATTTTATTTTTGTGAACACGGATAATAACATTACCGTATTTAATACGGAATTTTTAAGATGGGTTAATGATATAAGAATTTTTTTAGTTTGTTTATTATGGGTTAATGATACCACCCTATGCCACACATGCATCGTTCTCCCAATTAAGGCTTTAACCCTAATTTTAGATTTCTTTCTTATTCTTCCTTTAATTCTTATTTTTTTTGTGGGAAGTTTATTTCTTGCTTAGTTCATGCCTTTTTTTTTTGGTAACGAAGTTCATGCCTATTTTAAATTTGTTTTCTCATTCACGTTCACGGTTCCATTGAAAATATTTTCAATAAAAATATTTTTACAACAAAAATTGCCCCTCATCCAATTCACCCTAACAGAAAAACCATGCCACTGTATGGTTCAAATAATTTTCTATCGTCCTTGTCTTATGGAGAAAGCCCATGCCAACAAAAAACTAGATCCAACGTAACCCAAAACCCTTACACCTTCATTGTAACTAATACTAAATTAAAATTGGTTAAATCTCCATGTCTTAGCTATCCAATCATCACGTAACATGGTTGTAACTCAAACTAGGAGACACACAATCCAACGCTGAGGACAGTTGATAATCAGGAGCGAGCCCTACATCGCATCACTCCAAGACGCAACTAACACCCACGCACCAATGAGATGCAATATATAGGTGTAAACGCCAAGTGTCCGTCTACACCATAGAGCTCGCCATTTTTTTTTGGTGTCTTAGATTTTGTATATAAGAGTTCTATGGTGTAGACAGCAACTTGTCGTCTACACATATAGATAACAGATGCTAAGCAATGAAATGTTCTACATTGGAGGAAGAGAAGAACGGGTTCCGTATAGGGGACAAATCTGCTAACGCAACAGAAACGTGATAGAGGGGTTGTGATGGTCAAGCATTATTAAACACTTTTGTTTAGTGTTAGTTAGCATGATTAAGCGATGCGTTGGAAGATGTGCAACGTTCAATGGATTATGGATGGATTTTTTTTTTTGGTGTGTAGAAGTGAATGGGCTCCCAAGAGGAAAAAAAAAAGGGGCGTTTAAATTTTATTTTAATAGAATAGGATTTAAAAGTTATGTAGGGGATTTGAGTGGATTCTTAAAAGGAATTACGAGAATTTGAATTAAATTGTCCAATAAGAAAATTGATGAATTTATTTGTCCAAGGGAATAAAAAAAAAATTAAATAACATAAATCACTTGTGAAGGGTACAAAATTTAGGAAAAAGGTGTCTAATTGTGCGTGAGTGTAAATAAACAGTACGAGATAAGTATATAGAGACTTAGGTTGGATATTTTATTAGTAAATAATTTGATGGAAGATTAAAAAGGAAAAATAGTGTAACAAGTTTGAAATAATTGAGGTCCTAAGAAATAAGAATAGGGGTTAGCAAAACGTTGCGCTACTAATATTCAACCAAAATATTACTAACGTGAACATTGTTATTTTGCTATAGTTTTTTTTAGAATAAATATTCAATTTGATCATAGATCATTTTCAATTTGGACAAATCCACCCATAATGATTCGAAAATCTCGATCTAGCCCTGGATCATTTAAAAATTGGGACAAATAGGCCCTTAAAATCGGTTTATTTAACCTCACAAATCGATTTTAAGGGTCTATTTGTCCCAATTAAAAATGGTCAGATACCGAATTAGGTGTTTAATTTTTTTTTATGACACAGATGTCGCCTTGTGTTAGGGAATGTGCAAATTAATTGTGAAAAAACAATGAAATAAACACATAAGTCCGTCCAAAGAAATTATTTTTTGGATCAGGGGAGTAAAAAAACGAATAATGCATTAATAGAGTTTGTTGGTCCATTGTTATAGACAGCCTTGCAAACTTACGTCATACCACATTCGGCCTATAACCGATTCAACCTCCACCTTATCATTAATACTAACTTAATATTAATTTAATCTACATTCATTAACTCCATCATCATCCCGTAACTCCACTCGTAACTATACCTCAGCAAACAAACTTCAACACAATGACTTGCTCCATGACCTATGAATGGGACTCACAACTTATCCCCCTCACACCACCTTTCTAGACAACGAACCCCACGCACCAATGAGATACACGCACATGCTATCTACATGTGTAGATGGAAAGTTACTGTCTATACCATAGAATTCGCCTATTATAAAAGCATTATCTGTTTTAAAAACATTGCTATTTTTTAAAAAATGTGGCTTAAAAGTCTATGGGAATAGTTGCCTTATATTTTTAATAAGTTGTTCCCGTACATCTCTCAATCCAAAGAAAAGTTCCAACAACATAACAACATCAACATATTCTTTTGTTTTTTTTATAGTATTATCTTACTTGATGTTAGAATATATTAGTATCAATTAGGATATTTATATTTATTAGTATGATGCTATTCATAATTATAGAATATTAAATTATTATTATTGTGATTCTCTCTTTGCCTATAAATAGGCTATATACATTGTAATATGTGACACACATCTCTCATATAATTCTAATATACAAATCTTTCTCTATGTGTACTCTCTCTCTCTTTCTAACACTTGAAATAAGAAAACTAAACGTTGTGAATCTAAACTTTATTTGAAAATTTAGCGTTAATCAATAGATTGCTGCATATATATGGTTGAACTCAAACTTTAACATTTTGTTAAACGAACTAGTGAGCTGATGATGTCTATATCATCAATAGTATCAACATTAACTAAAAATTACTTATACAACTCTTTTTCCAAAATATCCTATAAGAAAAGCACCAAAGTGCCCAACCCCATATCATCATAAAAGAACAACAACTCTTTTTCAAGCATATACTCTTGAGGTTATATAGATCACAGCCCCTAATTACACCAAGTTTACTCTATTCTCACTACTAGATTTTGCTTAGGTCTCCATCTAACAATAAAACTGAAATCTTTTGTTTTTGTAAGACGGAATTCTAATTTTCTCCCCTTTCATAGTTTCATAAGACTTATCATTAAAAGACAAAATTACAAATCTCATATTACCTAGTTGGGAGAAGAATTTTAATACAAAATAACTAAAAATGCTTGTACTAAAAAGTGATTATAATTATATGATTGACATATATGTGTAATATATATGTAAGCAATTTGTTAGGAATAAACAACTTTTTTCATCTAGGACGAAAAGTTCTTCTCAACAGAGGTAATAAACACAAGTCAACAATATCAAAGTTAACGAGTTTTTTGTTCCTAGGAGAATTAATTTTCCCCTAACTAATTTTCAGTGCCCATATTAGTATAGGAAACTTTTCACATGTGACACGTTAATATGTGTTACTCAATGTTACATCCAAGTTTCTAGTTATTCCGTAACTTTTTGTCAGTTTTGTTAGGAGGAAAACCCGACAAACTCCCTCAAGATTTTAGCCAAGGATTCGGTATCCCTCGCTGACCTTTCATAAAATATTTATAAATTGTACCTTTATAATTTTTGTGATATTATAATTTTTTTCTTTATCTTTCTCTATTCATATTTTTAACACATATTTCTTCCTGTGAGAAATCCTTTTTACGAAAGTCTTATATTTTTCTTTCACAATTAATAATCTTAGATTGAGCAAAGTCTCCCATTTTTCTCTCACCATTAATAACCTTGGGTTAAGCTGTTGTGAATTCATTCATAGAGGTTTATTATTTGGTTTTTAAATGAATTTTTCATCCGTAGGTCACCCTCATAAAAAAGATATGCACCGTTACAAATAGCATCTTTCCAAATTTTGAATCATTTAAGTTTTAGACTAAAATTAGGAGAACATTGTGACATGAAATAATTAAAGTTTATTTAGAAAAAGAATGGATATAAATTTTGGTATGAAAATTTCTGCTACAAATAGAAATTGGACTGTTAAGGTGGCTGTATTTCCTAGTGAAGGAAACCATCGGGCAAAACTTTTAGCAAGAAAAGGAGTTTTGGCAAAGGATTCTTGACCACGTCATGAGGGTTGATTAGTGCCTTCCCTACCTCGTGTTCTTTGTTGTTTTTTTTTCTTTCTATTATTTGTTATTTGGGTTTATAAGCTCCGGTTCAAGAAAAAAAAGGTAAAAAATAAGTAGATCCAAAGCTTGAAGAAGCAAAGTTTAAAGTGTAAAAATGAAAAACATAGAGAAAAATTATAAATTCTTAAAAGACATAAGGAATACAATTTATAAATATTTTGTGGAGAGGCACCGGTACCCCTAATCCTACGCTACAATTTTAATGAAATGCCAAAATAGAGCAACAATTAGATAAGGGTTCACGAGTTGGGTCATTTCAATGTTTTTGTCATAAATTCAAGACGTTGTAATTCTCAATGTGTTCAACCCTGCATCTTTCTTCTTTAAAATGCTATTGTCATTATAAAATGTAATTTGATAAGGTTTTCGTATTGTTCCTTTAATTTGTTTATGAATTGTTGCGTGGTTTCATGAGTATTTTTAATAACGTCGGCTTCATTCAAATGAATAATAATAAACATAAGGTAAAGTAGTTTTTTTCCCCTAAAGTTTATAACAAGTTTTAAAATATAAGAGTTTAATTTGATTTAATTTTATTCCTAAAGTTTCAATTAATTTCAATTTTATCATTATTGTCAAATATTCAACTGTCAACCAATGGTCAATAATATTTTTTTTTTCAAGTTTGTCCTCAAAATACTATTCATCTTCATCATCATCATGAAATCATTTTTTTCAAACTCATTTTCTACCATCATTGCACGCCACCATCATTTCTTCCTCCCTTTCACCTCAGCACCGACGTCACCGCCATAACTCTTATAAAAGCTCATCAAATTTCCACATTTACTGGATAAGCTCATCAAATTTCCAGATTTAGTAGATGGTGGTGGTTGTGGTGGATAATATATAAAGAATGGTAAAATTGAAAAAAAAAATATTGATCATATGTTTACTATAAAAAAAATCGACAATAAAGATAGATTTTTTTTTGGTGTCTCAATAAAGATAGATTTAAAACTATTAAAAGATGTTAGGAATAAAATTAAATTAAATTAAATTAAGAGTTTAATTTTAATGCACTGACAGTATAAAGAGTTTTACGCAGTCATCCAATCAAATTCATGCATGTATGTGTAAAACTCTTTTACACTGACGATGTATGAAAATTAAATTCATCAAATTAAATATTAGAATATTTTTAAAATTTTTCACAGCGAAAAACAAATTTTACTCTTAATTTAGATATCTCACATTTTTTTAGGCAAATTTTTCCCTTAACCAAAACACTGACTAGCAAAGTTCTTATTAGTAGACCAAGGATATGTCTATCATGCACCAAATAGCCCTACATTTTTACTTGAAGTTTAGATTTACAGGAGTAGTAGTTATTTGCAATTTGTGTTCCTAAGATGTAGGACGAATTTGGTAAAAAAAAAAATTATCAAGTACTTCTTCTGTCAAAATGTAAGAGTATTTTTTTTGTGTTTGCTCCTAATTTTTTAGGGTTGAGAGTGATTTTGAGAGCTCATAAAAATAGTTTTTTTTAAGTTAACTTTAACTTTTTAAAAAATAAAATAACTAATTAATCTTAAATTTTAATAAAAATTTAATTTTATTCTCAATTAATTGAATTCAATTTTACATTAATACAAAATATACTAACAAAATATCATTTTTTTAGTAATTTAATACTTTAATAGCAACTATAAAATATGTTTACCAAACGCTATAGAGCTAATCTCGTGTTATTTGAATAGGTTTTTAAGAGTTGAAAAAATTCAACAATTTTTTAAGAGTCACAATACCACTGAACTGAGGAAATGATTTGTGGTGGTTGGAGCTTCCCTAGTGATGCTAAACAGGAAACTATGTTAATTAGGTAGAAGCTATGTCTTATCCAAATTGATTTCTTCAAAATTACATTTCATAACATGTAATTAATGTAATCTTTAAAAATGCAACTAACTCTTGCCTTGCCTTGCCTTAGGAAATTATTACTACTATCATATATTATTATTATTATTATTATTATTATTATTAGTGCATAAATTAAAAAGAAAAAAGAAACTTCTAATTCTTCTTTTTTCACTCTCCTACAAAAGCTACTACTACCATATGAATAAAGTGGCAACTAAAACAAACTCGGTGCTTAAAAAAGTAATTATATATTATTTATGACACTTTGCAGAAACTATAAGTTATAGGAAGGTGTTTCAGTATATCTCGAAAAGTGAGGTATACCGTATTCTTTTACTTTTTAACCATTGATCTTAATTATATATTATTTTATAATTAAAATTGTTACGGACCGACCCAATAAGACCCAGTCCATTAAATCAATAATCAACTTACTTGGTTCATAAGTCAAGGATCAAGCTAAAAGGTCAAGGATCGAACCAAAAAAGGAAAGATTCGATGAGATCATGAAAAGATCCCATCCGAATCTTAACCACCCGCTACTATATAAGCAGGGAGCGTTGCCCCCTCAAGGTACGCATTCTCTTAACCCTAATCTCCCATATTAGCCCTAGAATACTCACAATCCTTATTCTGGGATTCTAGTGCTATTCCCTCATCACATCAACCACCTTCTTCGGAATCAGCCCTCGGACTCTTCCGAGTGCTTCCCCTCGGAAGGAACACTTTCTCTCCCTCATTCTCATTGTCTACTCCATCTCACGACTAAGGTCTATTGGATCATTATTTGGTACATCCGTGCTTCACATTGGCGCCGTCTGTGGGGACTAGACTTTAGAATCGAGTTGTGAGACGAAAACTGAACTTCCGAGCTAAGATGGTGGACGCTCAACTCAACAACGAGGATGCTGATGAAAGCATTCCCCAGTTTACCCCGGAAAAAGGAGTAATCCCCCGAACCAACACATCCAACAGATGGAAGCTGCCCTAAGAGAGCTCCTCAAGAGACAAACTCGCGAGGCGGAGATCGCCTCCGAGGCAATGAAACGGGCGGAAGCCATGGCCGCGAGGCAGCAAGCTTTGTTGGAGGAGGCTAAAAGGCGTGATCAGGAGTTTAAGGAAAAGCTCCGGAATAGGCAATCGTACACGGACGATGACGAAGGGGTGGGTGACTCGCGATCCCGCACATAGAAGCCGTCGGTTGTAGCTGGAAATCCACCAGCAAAAGAAAACAACAAACATCTCTTCTCACTCGCAATCCTCTCGGAAGAGCTCCCTAAGAAATTTAAATACCCGACGGATATGGAGCCATACGATGGAAGCAGTGATCCAAAGCATCACCTAGATGACTTTGACAACAGGATGGTGCTCCTGAACTCCTCGGATGCTACAAAGTGCAAAGCTTTTTCCGTGACCTTTAAAAAGGACGCGCTGACATGGTTTAACTCTTTAGCACCCGGAAGCGTTAAGAGCTTCTCCGACCTGTCAGGAGATTTTCTGAAAAACTTTACCACTCGGAGAAGGCTCCCAAAGACCTGCCTGAACCTCTACTCGATCGTGCAGAAGCCGGAAGAGTCCCTATGGAACTACTTAGACCGCTTTAACTCTGAATGCACTCAGATCGAAGGACTTGAATGCCAAGCAACCCTCATGGCATTGGTTAAAGGCCTCAGAGAGGATACCCCATTCCTCAAAAGCCTTACCAAGAGGCCACCCAAAACTATATATGGAGGAGATTCAAGAAAGATCTCATGATTACTTGCAACAAGAAGAAGGACAGACGGCAGTAAAATCTGACCGTGACAAGAAAGAAGCTGGTCGGAAAGATCTGCTACGAAAAGACCGCAGCCGGCGGGAACATCGCTCCGGCAGATCCTACTACAAGCCACTGAATGTCTCGTTGACAACCTTCCTTCATGAAGTATCACAAGTGGAAAGAGTACCCGGACCACGAGCAATCAAGAATAATCACAGAGGAGACCGAAATGCTTACTGCAAGTATCATAAGCAAAACGGTCATGACACAGAGGATTGTCGTGACCTCCTCGAGTTTGTCGAGAAAGGTTTGAAGAAAGGAAAGTTCCGTGAGTACACCGAAAGAAGCAGTGACCGAAGGGATGATAGAAGGACAAGGCAGAGAGCGGACAGCCCGGAAAAGTCCACTGAAAGAAAGGATGACCACAAAGATGGTGTGGATAGAAGGGAATTCAAGATGATTTCGAGAGGGCTTCCGGATGAAGGTAACCCACCATCCCGGAAAGTGGCCAAAAGGAGCAAACAGTCATGCCTCGCCGTGGAAGTCATGCCTAGGACATTGCATGATAAACCGCCTCCTGAAATCACGTTCTCTTCCGAAGAGATCGGAAGAACAACCGATACCCAAAATCCTCCCGTAGTGATTTCCATGGATGTCATTGACGCAATAATCCGACGAGTTTTTATAGACCAAGGAAGCTCCGCAGACATCCTCTTCCGACGTTGCTTTGATGCACTCGGACTCACCAATAAAGACTTGGAGAGCCATTCTGACGAGTTAGTCGGTTTCTCCGGCGAACGAGTAACTCCAGATGGTTTCGTGACGTTGTGGGCCAACGTTGGGGACCCACCAAACAGGAGAAGCACAAAAGTAAGGTGGCTGGTTGTCAACCATAATTCCGCCTACAATGCGATTATGGGAAGACCGACCCTCAACCGGACAGGAGCGGTTATAGCAACCTCCATCTTGACCATGAAGTTCATAACTGACGGAGGAAAAGTAGGCTTACTTCGCGGAAATAAGCAAGAGGCGGAGAAACGCCACAATGCCACTTTGCACGTCTCCAAAGAACAACTTCCGAAGCTGGAAAAGCCGGAAGAAGCCAAAAGGTGTCTTCTGGTGGATCTCGAGCCACCAGAAAAGAAAATCCATAAAAGACCAAAGCTGGAAGGCGATCTCCAGTAGATCCAAATAGGGCAACATTCCGAGCAAGTGACCATGATTGCCAAGAACCTGCCGGAAGCGCTAAAAAGCAAGCTAACCCAATTTCTACAACTGAATTCCAACCTCTTTGCATAGACAGCGGCTGACATGCTCGGAATAGATCCGAACTTCTCCAGCCACAAGCTGTCCATCGCCCATGGTAGCAAGCCGGTAGCACAAAAGCTACGGCGTATGAGCCTGGAAAAGGTGGCTGAAACAAAGAAACAAGTTCAAAGCCTTCTTGAAGCAGGGTTCATCAAAGAGATCAAGTACCCCACATGGCTCAGTAATGTGGTCATGGTACCTAAAAGCAACGGGAAGTGGCGCATGTGTGTCGACTACACCAGCCTGAACAAGGCATGTCCTAAAGACCCATACCCACTCCCAAGTATTGATGGATTAGTAGACAAAGCTTCCGGCTATAAGTTCCTCTCATTCATGGATGCTTATTCCGGATACAATCAGATCCCAACGTACCCCAGAGACGCTGAAAAGACAACTTTTATCACTCCCATCGGCAGCTTCTACTACAAAGTAATGCCGTTCGAATTGAAGAATGCAGGGTCTACATATCAAAGACTCATGGACAGAGTGTTCAAGGAGCTACTCGGGGGAAAATTAGGGTTTGGTATAAAAAATCATAGATCTGAGATTGATGGTTTTTTCCTTCTCTTTTTCTGGATTTTTTATTTTTTATTTTATGTTTATTTTTTTCTGAGGTATTAATTCATCTTAAGTTTTTTTTCTTTGGAAGATTTGTTGATTGTATTGCTTGTTATTTTTTGTCTTTTCTGTAATTTAGTTGTTGTTTTGTGTTCTGTTTATTGATTAGTTCTTTGATTGAACTCTTTCTCTTCTTAATTTTAGAAATTTTTTTTTTCCTGAAATTTGAACTTATCAAAGAAGAAAAAAATGGTTTGATAAGTTGTTTTTCTGGAGAAATTTCCTTCCCCAGATTGTGTGTAAAAAATAGTTAATTTATAATAAGTAATATTTAAAGAGAAAAAAATAATATTTAAATTAAAGAACGATAAAAATAAAAGGCAAAATGGTCAAAAAAATTATTTTAAATAGAAATGGAAAGCTTAATGATCATTTTGACCAAAAAAAAAAGTTTGAGACCATCTAAATTTTCGACTCAAACATTTGTGACCAAAACACCACTTATCTCTTTTTTATGTATACGAATTGTACTTGAACATGCTGTTCTGTGGGTTCTTGGTGTTCCTGATGGCAATGCGGAAGGCGACACCTTGGATCCATTGCTTGTGTATTTTGCTCTCCGTATGGGTTGAGAATAAAACCAACTTTTTTTAAAAAAAAAAATTAAATATGTTTATAATAGGAAAATTTTTATTTTTAAAATTTGATAAGTGTATAACAATACTTCATATTAAAAAGATTTAAAAAAATTAAAAACAATAAGTGATATTTAAAAAAAAAATAGTGAATTTGCATATTTTATTCTAGAATTATAATTGATAATATATTTATTAAATTAAAATATTTATGAGTGTATTTATTGTTATTTAGTGAAAAAATATTTGTTATTATCTAATGAAAATATTAAATTTTAATTATTTAAATAACTCTAATGACTATAAATATATTCTGATTTTTCGTATAAAAATAACTTTGGCAATGGATACCATTTCATACGTCATATATCACCGTCGGCAAGTAATCATATACTCAAAACAAAACAAAAAGGAACAGTCATAATTGCACTCCTGTAGCTAGTTCTGTTCATTTCTCTTATTTGCTACTTTTTTTTTTTTTTTGGTGAATCTTATTTGCTACTTTATATGCTCATAGCAAAGTGTTTGGAATTTGAAAATTGAAATATTAAGTCATCATTTTAGAAAAGAGCAAGGCTAAGGAATTATCAAATTTAATTTATTTAACTACTATTTAGTCATTATATTAAAAAATTTTGGATAAAATATGATGTTAAACTACAAATTAAAAATATTTAATTTTATATTTATCTAATAAAATTTATATGTTTAGATAATTTTTAAGTAATAAGTTTGAAAATTAATTTTTTTAAAATAATAATAAGTTTGAAGTTTTAACATTGACTAAGTGTCTAAAAAAAGACTAAAGCGGCATTGCATTCTTAATTAAAAACATTTATGTTTAAGTCCAAGACGCTCACTATAGACAAGATTAGGGCTGCACATGGATCGGATCGGATCGGATATGAGCATTTTCTCGATCCGATCCGCACACTTTTTATCGGATCGGATCGGATATGTTATCCGCACTTTTAGCATTCATATCCGATCGGATTGCGGATATATCCGTGGATTGCGGATCGGATTGCGGATATATCCGCAAATATGAGACAGTTTAAAAAAAAAAAAGAAAACCTGCTGCCATTTTTCAAAATGCTCTCAAAGCTCAATCCAAAATTATAGAGACAATGCCTAACATTTCCAAATTCCAAAAGCATTAAAAAAGAATTACAGCCACTCAAAGGGCTAACATTTCCAAACAAACACAACTTCAGCAAGTTTAAGCATAAACACAAAGGTATTAAAGTCTAAAGTCTAGCAACTCTTAGTCTCAGAGCCACTTCGTGGAGTTGATTCAGTCCCAGCCATTTCAAACTTCAAGAATCTCAACCCTACATTAAGAAACCAGCAGTCTCAACATAAGCAGACTGTTTCAAAATAAGTTAACTATTAAAGTATGCAGCAACAAAGATTCAATCAGTTATGTAATCTTGAAAAATAAAAAAATAAGAACAACAGAATCATTTTGTAATCTTGAAAATTAAAAAATTAAACATGAGTAATAATAAAAAATATAAGAACAATAGAATCATTTTGTACTCTTGAAAATAACAAATTAAATATGAGTAATAATGGAAATAAGAACAACAGAATCATTTTGTACTCTTGAAAAATAACAAATTAAACATGAGTAATAATGAAAAAAATAAGAACAACAGAATCATTTTGTAATCTTGAAAAATAAAAAATTAAACATGAGTACTAATGAAAAAAAATAAGAACAGAAAGCTTACTTACAGGGTGGTCGGCGACGGCGAGAACGAAAGAGCAAGTGAAGAGCAGAACGGCGAGAAGAAGGAAGAACAAAGCAAGCGGCGGGCAGAAAGGCTGAATGGCATCGAAGAAAACCCTAGCCTCCACGAGCAGAACGACGCCCGTGACAGAACAGAAATAGAATGGAAAACGGCGACGGTTACTAGTAGGACGAGGCGGCGACAATCCTGTTTGAGCAGCGACAAGGCAGCCACGAGCCTTCATGAACGCGAATCAGACGTTGCAGTGTCGAATCGAAGATGAAAAGTGAAGAGGGGAAGAGGACGAATCTACGATGATTGTTGAAGGGAGTGGGTGGGCTTGAAGGCTTGAAGGGAGACAGTGGTGGTGTGAATCGTGTGAAGATTGAAGAACAAGGAGTTGTGTGTGCGGTAGTGTGTGAGAGACAGAGAGAGAGAATCTGAGAGTATGAGTGTCTAGAGTAGTGAGAGTGTGAGTCTGTGAGTGTAGCGGCTAGGGTTTCTTCTCACCTAAACATATCCTATATATATTTTTTATTTATTATTTATTTATTTATATTATGATCGGATATGCGGATCTGCGGATCGGATACGCGGATGCAACTTTCAAATCCGCTATCCGATCCCCCAAATCTTCGGATCGGATCGTATCCGATTTCGGATACGGATCAGATCCGCACCTCTTCGGATCGGATCAGATCCGCACCTCTTCGGATCGAATCAGATCCGCACAATTCGGATCGGATTTGCGGATTTTACCACGGATCTGATCCGATCCATGTGCAGCCCTAGACAGGATTGGCGGGTTAGATAGGGAAAGAAAGAAAAGGTAGAGGCCATACTCTATTCCTTATCAGGAATAGTGGCCTCGTTAGCAGCACTTAAGGAAGGAAAGGTAGAGGCCTTACTCTATTCCGAATCGGAATAGCGGTCTCGGTAACAGCTCCAAACAATCACAACAACAAATGAAGCAAATGACTTCCCTCGGATTGAATTCCATAAGCGATGTTCGAACACTGATGAACAGCAATCAATCTCAAAGTATTGGAACTTTCGGAACCTCTTTCAAGGTCATAACTGAGCTCCATACTTGTGTTTCTTTAGTATCCGAAAGGGAATGTGGGGGCAAAAAATTCTAATGAAGAGCGAAGATATAAGTTTGGTGTAGATTACTTTTTTTAGTTAAAAAAAACAATAATACTAGATGTACCATTGTACATATTTGTATATACCATTTAGTAACATAAAAAAAATGTAAATATTAGCACAGAAATTTATATTTTTCTGTACTAATGTTTACATTTTTCTGTGTTGCTAAATGGTGTGTATAATGGTACATATAGATTTATTCAAAAAAATACCAATTTTACATTTCACTAAAAAATTATTTAAGAATTTGTCTCCTTGAAGTGAGATTTTATTGATATTGTTGTTGGTTCATAAATTGCTTGGTACACAGAAAAATTCAAACTCTGAAATTTGATTAAGCGGACAAATCAATTAACTATTCCGTCACTCTTGTTGAATATATAATCTTAGATTATCAACAGAATTGCAGGCTATGTTTATGTAGATCACAGCCGAATCACAATCTCATTCCAATTCCAAAACCATAAGCCCACCTCCTTTGTGTTTTCTTTCTCTCACCCATTCCCCTTTTCAAAATAGTCCACTTTATGAAAACAACATTCAATTCATTACTACCATTTCTTTAATGCAAGATCTTCTACAATAATTTAGGATACAAGAAACCTAAAAGGCTAGAACCCCCCAACCCCCTCTCTAAAACCTCATACACTGTATGCACTATGCATAATCCAATTATCTAAAAAATACGTACAATTCAAAAAAAAAAACAACAACACGGATCAAAACTCTTTTCTGGCTGCATTTTTTTAATATGACAATGACATGTGAGTTGTTCTTCTATATTATACTAATTGGGTGTTTTTTTTTCTCAATATGGCCCATTCACAATGCGTCATTGATGCATAGAACATATTTTGAGGAAAAAAAACTAAAAGAATGCGTGTGTGACGCATTATGAGGAATAAAAATAACACGTGTGGGAAAACGAATCCGTCGTAGACGCATTGTGTACATATAATA
This sequence comes from Stylosanthes scabra, assembly GCA_036250425.1. Lineage (NCBI taxonomy): Eukaryota > Viridiplantae > Streptophyta > Magnoliopsida > Fabales > Fabaceae > Stylosanthes > Stylosanthes scabra. The sequence continues at coordinate 51,727 of JASCZI010181372.1, read as the reverse complement.
AAAAAAATAAAGAATTACCATAAGAAGGAGACTCGTCGTTTGGAGTCGAGTAATTTTATTTCAGAGGCGTTCCTCTTCATCTTCTTCGAGCAGCTCTGGTAATATATTCTTCTATTTTTTTTTGTTTAAATTATTACAAATAGAATGGAGATGCTGGTTAATGTTAAGGTGTATTATAATGGGCAAGTTTTATCTTATACACAGGAGGGTATAATATTTATGTGTAATAATCCATGTTTTTGTGGTTCATCCTATGGTGTTATTCGAAGAGTTTAAGAACGTGATTTGTCAAAATGTGGAGCCTAATGTGATGAAAACTGTGAAAAGTATTTTGTATAGGCGTCCTGTGTTAGTATTTGGGGGATTTATACAGTTTCAGGCAATGTCTATTATGGATGACATGAGTCTGCAACAAATGATGTCAATCTATTTAGAAAACATGGCACATGTATCTATGGTCGAGTTGTATGTAGAGTTTGAACAAATACCTTATGTCGTTGGAGCGGTGGAAGAGGTTTAGCCGGATTTGGCAATTGAAGGTTATTATAGAGATAGTGAAGAAGAATTTGAAGGCACCTATGAAATAGATGATGCAAATGAAGAAGACGTACCGGAACATGATATGGAGTCAGATGTGGAGGATGTTGCAAATGCTCTTGCTAATGAACTGCCTTTTCAAGAATCATCCTTCATGCGTGTTTTGGATGAAGAGGCCTTGAAGGCACCAGAATTTGCTGAAGACATGAACCCGGGTAAATATTAGATGACCATTATTCTTGCTATTATCATGACTATGATGAACATTATTAGTATTGTTGTTATTAAGTTTTATATATAACAGAAGGTATATTGTTGTGATTACTATTATTGTTATTTAGTTATTGTTCTTTTATGTGTTGTGGGTTTTTTTTTTTTGAAACGTAACTTTAATAAAAATATGTTGGTTTTAATGTGACAGGCCCTACTTTTATTCCGGGCGGAGAGTTTGCCATCGGGATGGAATTTAATTCCAGAGAGTCCGTGATAAAGGCAGTGAAGGAATACACCATTTCCAGAGGGGTAGATTACTTGGTACGAGAGTCTGAACCCACTACATTTTATGCACAATGCGTACAGCATAAGGCGAATTGTACTTGGCTAATAAGAGTGAGCTTGATTAAACGTAAGTTTTGCTGGGTAGTAAGAAGGTACAATGGTAGCCACACTTGCACCAGAGGAACGATTTCTCAGGACCACTCTAAGCTGGACTTAGATATGATAACTGAAGCAATTAAGCCTTTGATTGAGTCAGACCCTTCCATAAAAGTTAGATCTATAATTGCCGAGGTCCAATCGAAGTTCAATTATACGGTGACTTATCACAAAGCATGGATGGCTAAACAAAAGGCTATGGAAAAGATCTTCGGGGGTTGAGAGGCCTCTTATGAGGCATTGTCAACATGGTTTGGAGCGACGGTAGAAAGAGAACCAGCAGCTGCTGTGGAGTTTGAAACTTCACCCACTTATCGTGGGGATGAGCTGGTTCCTGATTTCAGAATATTACGTAGAGTATTCTGGAGTTTTTGTCCTTGCATCAGAGCATTTAGACATTGCAAGCCGGTAGTACAAGTAGACGGCACACACTTATATGGGAAGTATAAATGGGCTCTGTTGTTTGTAGTTACTCAAGATGGAAACAATAACATTGTGCTCATCGCGTTTGCCATTGTCGAGGGCGAGACAGCAGATGCATGGTACTTTTTTCTCAACCATTTGCGAACACATGTTGTGACAATTGACGGTGTAGGACTTATCACCGATCGGCATCATTCTATTATTTCAGCAGTAGAACGCTGCAATGGGTCTTGGCAGCCCCCACGTGCTGTACACTTGTTTTGCATTAGGCACATTGGGTCTAACTTCTTAAGGGAATTCGGAAATAAGTATTTACACAGGCTTCTGGTGAACTTGGGTAAGTAATACGTCACTATTTTTTTGAGGTATTCACAACGTACTTAGAATTAACTAAAATTGATGCTCCTATGCGTATCTGTCCAATGATGCTTATTGTTATGATTTACAAGGTATTCCAAAACAGTGGGGAATATGAAACCCGTTATTAGCGGCTAAAAGCAAGTGGAGAGCGTTATACTCAATGGTTGGACAGGATCCCTAGGGAACAACATGCTTTGGCATATGATGGCGGTCTTCGGTGGGGCCACATGACGACTTACCTTGTCGAGTGCATTAATGAGGTGTTGAAAATGGCAAGAAGTCTCCCTATCACGGCCATTGTGAAGGCCACATTTTACAGGTTAAATGAGTTGTTCACTAGGAAACGAACAGAGGCTGATGCCCGAATTAGGGCGGGACAACCTTTCTCAGAATTGGTAACTAAGAAGCTTCTAGAAAAGCATCAAGCTTCTGGAAACATAATAGTTAACTGCTTTGATAGACGGAATCATGTGTTCGAAGTCCGAGAAATGCCCAACGGTGTCGAGTATACAGTAGACTTGCGTAGGCAACATTGCGACTGCGGTGAATTCCAGGTGGACAGGATTCCATGCCGTCATGTGATTGCATGTTGTGCTAATCAGCGACTTGACTGGAATACCTATGTGCACGGCGTTTATAGAATGGATCAAATTCGTAAAGTCTATAGAGCCAAATTTCGGCCATTAGGGAACCCGTCCACATGGCCTGTGTACCAAGGCCCAAGGTTAGTCCCTAATCCTGCCCCTAGGCGAGTTGGGAAAGGTCGTCCCAAACAAACCCGATATCTGAATCAAATGGACTCGCGAGATCTGCGAGAGCCACGACGGTGTAGGTTGTGTGGTGTTGAGGGTGATAGTCGCAATAGATGCCCTCACCGTGCTGGGTCTAGTGCAGGTGGCTCAGGTTCCCATTAGTGAGTCTTGTATATGGGTTTGTGTCGTTTAGTGCAATATGACACTAAATAGTTTAATATGATGCTTATGTTATTAGAAGGTTGTCCTCGTGAATGCAACTTATCGGAAACAATAATTTATGGACTCTTTGTATAATTATGTATGAAATTTCCCTGTGCTCTTCTTATGATATTTGACATGAACATAAGTAGTTCAAGCATGCACAATTCAACATAAAATGAGCTAACATAGTAATATCTATTTTCATAATATATTTGATAATGAAATGGAAAGAACCTGCTTATCGTTGGACACCACTCGAGGCACTCAAATGATATTATGGGCGAGGGTGCATTCCACAGAGCCGCACGGCTGAAAATGTCATCGGGCGCAACATTAGGATCAAGGCGTTGTTCATCGTACGGTAACCACAGGAAGGAACTGAAGAGAAAAAGAAAAAAAACTACTTTAGTTCATATAAAAAATATAGCCACTTGTATATATAAAAAATATTTCCAATAAATATCAACATACACTATAGCCACCTGTTTACATAAAAAAATAATTCCAACAAATATCAACGTACATTATCATTGGTCATGTTGTTGAACATCTGCCTGTAGTGATGGATATTCCATCGCCTCTGTTGTTGGTCTTCGACAACCCAATTCACCCACCTGAAAAAACAACGATAAATATGTACAATAATTATGCTTATGGACATATAAATTTAAAACAATAATACTACTCGATCTCATACTTATACTATTTACCTGCGAGCAAGCGGGAAAGATGGTGCAGTCAAAACCGGGGCGAGGAAATGCATTCTCTCCCAAGCCCATACAAGCAAAAGTGCCAGAGGCCCATCTATATCTAGAGACAATTAAACTGGGTGGCCCTGCATAGAGCTCTGTAGAGGTGGGCAAGACATGTGCTACCCCAACTATAGGCGTTTATCTGAGTAACATCACGAAGAAGGGGGAGAAACTTCGAGTGTACATGGGTGGAAGACTTATCACAGAACAAAGTTGTGCCAAACAGTTCCATAATATGCAACCTGACATATCTATTCATAGATTCATCATGAATCAACCTAATAGAATTTTTAACCATACGGATCCAAGATATCTTGATGAAAGGGATAAGTATTGTTTATGCCAAAAACGTTTGGGCCAAAAATCTTGTTTGTCACAAACGTTTCTTTTTTTCATAAAGTTGCCACAAAAGTTTTGAAAACACGTTAAAAGACCAAAATAAATTTTTTTGACAAAAGTACCCCTGCCTTTTTTTTTGTGCCCCTACCCCTTTGTGAATCCCTTTGCCACTGGTTCACGGTTCTATTGATGATTGATCCAACCGATCCAACTGAGGTTAAAAAAAATTATTTTATAATAAAATAATATAAAAAAAATTTTCTTTATTAACTAAAATTAGATTTTAATAAAACAAGTTAAACAAAAAAAAAAATACAGGACAATAGTTTCAAAGAAAAAAATGGAGTTCTCCCAACAACATTAGCAGGAACATCAGTACTCAAAAGTACTCAAAAGGAAAACTAAAAATAAACTTCAGTACAACAATAAACATTAGGGATTTGAGAAAATTTCTTCAACAAGCTTCATTCCTGATACTAAAACTTGATGAGCAGGAACATCCTCTTGCTCAAAGATCCAATAATTCCTGGATTTCCATATGTACCAACACAAAATCACCCAAATATGTCAAAACCCAAGGGAACCATTGGTATATGCAAAGTGAGGCATAAAACTCTGACGCCAAACCTTTGAAGCTTTCTCACACCCAAACAAGCAATGGGAGATGGAGTTTGAACAACAGAGAGAATAAACCCAAAAAAACAACAGAGAGCACTTACCTAGTTACCTTCTGGACGAACTGCTGAGTGCTTCCGGCGAGCATGGACAGGAGGCTTCCAGCGGGTTGCTGATGCGGGTGACTGCGGCGGGCGCTGCTACGAGTGGCTGCGGCAGGCGCTGCGACGTGCGATGCGACGGGGTTCTGCGCCGGCTAGGGTGCTGCTGTCGCGGGCCGCTGCCGGCGATTTTAACCAGCGCCGCCGTAGTGCTCTTCATCCCCTTTCCCTTTTCTCTGTTCTATCTTCTATGAGTGAGTGAGATTTGATGGCTATTAGGGTTTGTTTCTATTTTTTGTAATTGGACTTTTTTTCCTTCAAAATTATGTCCTGTGACTGTGAGTGGGTTTAGGGTTTTTTAAGAGGACTGAATCGGTTTTTTATTTTTTTGATCGAACCGGCCAATCCGGTTTTTAGAATATTGTTAACAAACAATAACATTTGGGGGCAAAACGGTCAATATATTTTTTTATTCATAATGAAAACTTTTATGGCAACTTTAAGAAGAAAAAAAAAACGTTTGTGACAAACAAGATTTTTGGCCAAAACGTTTTGGGCATAAACAGTACTTATCCCTTGATGAAACTACTAGCCTTTATATCACTATCATTCGGCTGGACACTGAAATTAATCATGCACTCTTGCTTTAGCGCCTAAACATTGGGTTCGGTCCTACCAGTCACCGGAACTCCATGTGAACTCAACCCAAGGATCATTGCCACGTCCTGTAGCGTCACAGTAACCTCTCCTATTAGCAGATGGAACGTGTGGGTAATCGGGTCCCACCTTTCCACAAGAGCGGACACCAGCGTTGCCTGACTCATTATTTTTCCCTTTATTTGTGAAATATGATAAAAGCTAGCATTAGTTAGCTTGTCATCTGTCCTTCGATCGTAGTCACTCGGGGTAGATAAATGCCGTGTGCGCAATTTTCTTGATCGCTGTCGCAAAAGAAAAAGGAAAACGTTTAAATTGACAATACATAACTTACTAGTCAAGATTATTTGTGGTCTCATCCCGACATTAAACACATATCAAACATTTTAAATATATCTACGCACACCCAGCCAGTAAATAAAAAAAGGTAACCAAAATAATAATTCTAACAATTAAGTTTATAATACTCCACCATTAAATTACATTATATAATCAAATATTTTGTCCTATTGTTGGTGCCCAAAAACAAATCTATCACTGATAACAATAACAAAGTAAATACTAATCAAAATTACTAGTGATCTCATTGATCATATAATATACGCATCCAAATGATAATTTAACTACATATAAATATAACAATAGCGATAAGTTCTACCTATTATAATTGTCCATCATATTAAGAATAGAATTTATAAAAAATTTATAATTTTAATTTAAATTTGGGTTATATTCCTTCAAACTCTTCAATTTTAATATAGTATTAGAAAGTATTCAAATTTTAATTAAACCAGTCACATCTATTCAAATTTTAATTAAGCTAGTCAATTGATTAACTCATTTATCTTTGTTTTAAATAGAGTTTAGATTCTATTATGAAAGAATTAGTCTTTGATCAAGCTAACTTAGAGGATTTTTTAAAAGATAAAACAAAAAAAAAATATATTAATTGATTTGCATGTTGAATTAGACACATATCAAACATTTTAAATATATCTATATATAATAAATTATTTTTTCTATTCAGCCACACACCCAGCCAGCTAACAAATAAAAAAACAACACTAATCAAATTAAATAATTCTAATAATTCCAACATATATATATATATATATATATATATATATATATATATAAAACAAATCCTCCTGTTTGTTTTCGTGCCAAAAAAATAAATCATCACTTATAATGTTAATAAAATTAATGCTAATTAAAATTTCTAGTGGTCCTACTGCCCATATAATATATGCATCCAAAAAATAATTTAATTACATATATAAATAGCAAAGTTTGTTTGTTACTAACTAAACTACAGTAAATAACAAAGTTAACAACAACATTTTGTTACTAAATAAACTAAATAAATTAAAAATTAAACAAACCTCTAAATTAATATCCATAATAACAATGTCACTTAATATTAAAACTATGTTAAACTATTAATAATCCTAATATATATATCTCTATATCAAATTTTAACCATAAAAAAATACAAAAAATAATAAAAACTTACATATTTAGATTGATTAAACTTATCAATGATATGTTTCTTCAACTTCACCATTTTTTTTCCACAATCTTTAATGCCTTCTAATGCTTGAATAGGTGGAGCAATCCTGCATACGTTTGAAGAAGGAAGCTGGAAGGAAAAATGAGTAAAAGCTATGTTTCCTTCGATGTCTTCTTCATCACCTTTTTACTTTACTATCATTCATCATTCCCCATCCGTTGAATGAATCACAATAATTCTCATTCGTTAGATCGTCCTTCAATCCGTCAAAGACGCATTCTGAATGCATCTGAGACGCACGTTGTTTTCACGTTATATCTGTGCCGTTGATTTCATTTTTTTTTCTTCAGGTAAGAGAATCCGTCACAGACGGATTGAGGGAGCATGCAAGCCACACGATGAGCTGCTAGTTTTATCTGGGCCATCGATTTGCTTCTCTCCACCGAATCCGTGATTGACGGATTGCAAACCACTCGCAGCCATATGATGTTCATTTGACTACATCATCACCATCCGTTTGACTAATTTATTTTTTAAAAGAAATAAAAAAAAATGCATTAGCGACAGATTCTAGTGGATTTTCAGGAAAAAAAAAAAAAAAGCAAGATCAACATCAGTCATTGGATTTTCTGCATTTATAAATCCACACCACCCATTCTTCACAATCTGTCATTAACGAGAAGCTTCTTTGCATTGAAGACGCATTCTGATTACATTTTATTACGGCGCCATATTAACGTATTACACATGATTTGGCTCTTTTTCGGAAATACACCAATCGAAAAGCAATATTAAAAATAATTTTTGCCCTTTTCTGAAGGACACATCACAATTCACAAACACAAACATAACATTTTGGTTTCACTATAAGCCATCCACCTTACACCATACGCCCCATCACCAATTCACCATTCATCAACAAACCTCTCCCTCTCCCTCTCTCTCTCTCTCTCTCTCTCTCTCTATATATATATATATATATATAAAGAGTATATTTTCAACGTTTTCTCGTCCAGATCTCTCTCCGTACAACGTGGTGTTTGACTCATCTCTCTTTCTGGGTACCTTAAACCCCGTTAACAGTTCCTTTTTTCGCACACACTACACTTGTTTCTTCTTTTAGCTTTCTATTTACAAACCACGCATCATCTCGTTCGATTTTTTTTTCCCGATCGACCCACATCGGTTTGTGACCAAAAACAGAGTCTTTTTGGGGAGAGAATAATAATGGCGAACGGAGAGAGTGTTGGGGTAGTGGCAGCAATCTTCAGTGAGGATGAACTGAGTGAGGTGAGTGGCGTGAAGCGAGTTGGTGATTATGTTGAGGTCACGTGCGGTTGTACTAGCCATCGCTATGGTGATGCTGTTGGAAGGCTTAGGGTTTTCGTTAATGGCTACCTTGAAATCACTTGTGAATGCACCCCTGGTTGCCAAGAAGGTTCTCTCTCTCTCTCTCTCTCTCTCTCTCTCTCTCTAAATATTTGTTTTGTTTATGAATGTGCATGTGTGTTGTATGAGGGGATTAGCCTTTTTTGACGTTGATGGTGATGGTGTCACTATGGGATTGTTATACACACTTTAAGTGTATGTTGAATTGTCTCAGTGAAACTTGTTTGAGCTAGTGGAATATGAGAATTGTGGGAAGTTCTTGATTATTGACACGTTTGAAAATGGGTTATTTCTTGATGAATGGAGGAGCTTAGCTTTCTAACTATGGTTTGTACATATTTAATAACTTATATAGCATAATATAGAAGCATAACCATGACGTTTGAGGTGTGATCTTTGTTATTATTCCAAAGTCTGTTTGGCAGAGTAGAATAGTGTATGCTTTTAGCTTAGGTGCTAATATGTACAATGAAGTTCTTAGTTTGTAATGTGTGATATGCTTTAATGGTGACATGGGGTGAACATAGAATCCAATTTCATTCATCACTGTGCATATACATTACGAAGTTGGATTGGAGTTGTTCTAATTCTAAGTATTCAGTGCCTCTGATGCATACTGTTACTTGTAGTTAGAATTGAATAGCAGCACCTACCTCTGCTGATGTGGGAATCTTGTATTTGCAGCCACAATGCACGATAGTATGATAAAGCATCAACCTAATACATGAAATAGTGACTTGATACTTGAATATTAGTTGAGATTTTACATGTGATCATGGTTGATGGGAAGAGATTCACTATCTTGAATGCTATGAAATAATATTGTATTAGAAAATTTTATTTATAGCAGTGTTCTCCTTCATGTCCTTGTTGTGTTGTAATATTAGAGAGAACTCAATTGGCATT
>JASCZI010181372.1:16777-32894 GCA_036250425.1 Stylosanthes scabra | reverse complement strand
GAAATAATTCATAACAGCAAAAAAAATTCATAACAACAAATAAAATTCAATAAGCAATCACAACTCACAACTTCACAAGTAAAATCTCCATTCAAAGGCAGAGCGCGGAAGGGGCGATGACGGAAGCACATGAGGAATGGGCGATGGAGGAAGCACAGGCTAAAGCTTGGCAACGGCAGAATAGGGAAAATAAAGAAAGCACGGTGGGAGCTCAGTGGAAGCAAGTCGAATGTATATGCGGAAGCAAATCGGATGTACAGGTGGAAGCAAAGGCAGAAGCTCGATGACAGCTTTAGTTGGGCCACGGGGAAGAGAAAGGAAGCACAGCCCCGGCGGATGCACACATGAAAGCTCGGCGACGGTGGAATCACGACGACGACAAAGACAAAGGAAGCACGCGGCGCCAGCTAAATGGGAATACTGCGACAGCAACGCCACGGCGCGGTGTCTCAAAACGCGGCAGAGCTGACAGGACAGGAGTGAGGAGCTGATGGCGGCGTCGCCGGATGTGAGGTTTAGGTGGCAGCGGTGAGAGTCTGGGTGAGATCTGATGAAAGGCGCAGCTGGGAATTGAAATTGGAAGGGAGGGGACGATTTGAGTACTGATTTGAGTACTAATTAGAGTTTTTTTTAAAAAGGATAATGAAAAATGGTGTCGTTTCTGTCCGTTTTAGAGTTTTTTTAAAATTCATTCGGTCCGGTTTCCAAAAACCGGCCGAGTCTCCGGTTTTGTACTGAACTGGCCGGTTTAATCCGGTTCTGACGGTCCGAATGCATTTCCGATACCTTGCCTTGCTCGAACCGGTTGGGGGTTCGGTTCTCGGTTGGACCGGTCCGACCGGCCGGTTCGGTCTGGTTCTTACAACTATGATACAAACCATATTGCAACAAGAGATTGATGAGTCTCAATTGAGACAAGGATAAACATCCCCATGTGTTTAGAGATGGCAACAGAAACATTGGGAGCGGTTAAAGACCCTCTTGTGCGTAGAAATAATGAGGATGGGGCACCTTAAGAGCTACCCCTCATCCTTTCTTCCTTCTTCGTTAACAAAAATGCCTTTTATTCTCTCTTTGTGTTTTGTCATATTTATTAGTTTATGTGATAACGGATATCGTAGGTATTAATTGAAAAAAAATTAACACAATGTAATAATTAAAAAAGATAAAAAAAAAAGCCTAATTTATTCATTAAAATTTGTATTATGCCAAAATATATGGATAATGCCCCATTTGCGAATTTGGTCAGGAGAAATATACAGTTGTTTAAATATGCAAAATGTAAATGGATTTATTGAATTTTAGCCAATAAAATCGTGAAGTACGTACAAATCAACATTGCACATATAAAACACTTTTTTAAATGCTGAAAGCTGCAAGCACAAAAAAAAAATGTTGAAAGCTGTCATCTGACAATATCACCAAATATTTACTGTCCGGTAATAACTTTTCGCTATGCATTGAACTGGTCATATGCGTTGGTCCCTTGGTGGAGGTGGATACGTGAACTGCTCATGCTTTATTTAATTTCTCCACATAATTAATGAATACCATTTTTTTTTTAAAATTTTGAAAGACATAATTAATGAATAGCATTGAAACTATACTGCTCCTGACTTTGACTGGTTGTCGCACCCATAAAAAAAAATTGTAATGGAAGGAGGAACTAACATATTTGATCGATATTCCACGACTTCCAATGCTACCATACTGTGTGATCTGCCCCAGCATATATTTAAAATTTACCATTATTGCCAATTTCACTTCTTTTTTTCTTTACAGAATTTTAATTAAGCTATCTCAATTCGATCTGGCTCCTTGAACAACAATATCTTAACAATAAAGAACCAAAAAATGCATATACACACAGATAGAAGTGATCATGATTCTCAAATTAACATGGAATAATAGTGACTGATGACTACAATATATAATGAAGCAGCATTAGCATAACTTAGACTAACTACTCGTAGATGGTGAAGTTCATTGTGACCTCCTATTCAAACTCATATCAACTAAAAAAATAAAGAAATTATTGGATGAAGAGATGATGATGGTGGTGGTAGGAGGACAAATATAATAATGTCTAATGGTAGGAGCGAAGAACAGCACCGCAAAAGGTGCATATAATGGCTCTCCAAGACTTGCAGTAAAAGGGAACACAGCAAAACCTGGTGGCGGTTTTCATGTCAGCCACGCTAGCTCCACCGCCGCACCGGCTGCATATTCCCGCCGCCGGCTTGCTCCTCCGCACTTTCCGTGTTTGGTCCACCAAGAAACAGAAGCATACCATTATGCTTTACTTTACTAGCTAGTAGCTACCTTCCCTGTTCAACTTTCTTGGTTACAAGGAAAGTGAAGACTGAACTGAACACACAACCAAGTTTGAAAGCAAGAACCTCGTTAAGGACAATAATATAGTAGTATGGATAAATAAATAATTTATTATTATATTATTATTTTAGAAATGAAACAAAGTTAAAATAATATAAAAATACATATTTAGTAATTATGAAAATAATTCGATTACACTATTGTAAAATATGTGTGAAGTATTATATAAAAGTATTATATATACAAATAAATATCAGCTAATTTTTTAATTAAATAGTTGTTGTTAAACATTTGTTAACACTTAACAGTTACAAAATTTATTTAGATAATTAGATATTTAGATGTATAGTATTTGAGAAAGTACCAATACTAATCAATAAATTTAAAATGTCATTACTTATTTGGGTTTCGTTTTTTATGGGCTGAGTTTTTCTTATTTTATTTGGTTTTTATCTCTTGTTGGTTCTTATTGATCAAAAATTTATTGCTACCTAGCATGATTGATATTATTTATAAGAAAAAGTTTAGATAACCAATATTAGGAAGACAATAGAGAGTCAATATCAATTTTTTTTTCTTTTTTCTCTCATTTTTTTACCACCTATTATTTTTCTAATTATACTTATTGGTTTCTTATTAGTCTCCTAACGTTAGTTTCCTAGCATCATATTTGAATACATAATTTTTTCACAAACTGGAGTGCATCATTTTAAATGTACAAATTTTCATTAGTAGATTATTAATTATTCTTTTTTTCTCCTAAACGCATTAATTGCAAAATTAATGTTATGGTATGGTGGATTGCAATTTTTTGCAGTTACGTTTTAAACTTGTACTGTTAAAGGTCGATCATGTTTAAGAATTGATAATTGAGACAGTTGGTTAGAATTTTAAGCGTTGGATTGTTGGAGTGCCAGTGATAGTTGTTCGAAGTTTAGTGAAAGTAGGACTGCAGTCTGCGGTGGTCCGCACGGTCAATAGCTGGTCAATAGCTGTGAGTGGCCTGTGGTATAATTCCACGTGTGTGGTCCAGCTGTAAAAATAACTGTGATGGTCCACGTGGCAACTCTTGTTGTATAGTTGGTTGTAAATTTGTGATGAATGGGACCATGGTGCATTGAAATATAAATGATTAATTAATAATTATAGATATGCTACCAACCTAACATTTGAGAGAAATTACACGGTCAATAAATTCAATTAGAAGCTCTCATTTAAAATTGATCAAAGTTTTTATCTGAAATAAAAAAAAGTTATTATTTATAATCCTAAATTCTAAACTCTCAGTCTCTAACAAATACAATTGTCATCCAAAACAGATTCAACTTATCATTCAAAACAGAATACAATTATCAACTGTAACCTTACCACCACCATCATCACCAACTGCAGCAGCACCACCACCATCACCTGAACAACAACAACAACAAGCACCACTGCCTCACCACCACCACAACTGCAACAATTATCATCCGTAACCTCATCACCACCATCATCACTAACTGCAGCACCACCACCACTATCACCTGAACAACAACAACAACAAGCACCACCGCCTCACCACCACCACAACTGCAACACAACAACACCACAAGAAGAAGAAGAAGAAGTGACAGAGGACGGCGTCACAATTGCCGCCAACAGGTGCCCCACCAGAATCACGCAATCTACGCCAATATCGTGGAGGTGTCGCGTCGCAATTGTTCGATCCGAAAGAAGAAGAAGAGGAGAAGGAGGCGGCGAGGGCGGCGGAAGAAGAAGTAGAAGAAGAAGAAGAGGTGGCAGTTGTGGAAGTGCGAAAAAGAAGAAAAACAAGAAGCTGCAGCAACAGGATCGTTCGATCCGAAAGAAGAAGAAGAGGAGAAGGCGACGGCGCGTGCAACGAAAGAAGAAGAAGAAGAAGAGGCGGCAACCGTGTGGGTGGTTGTGGTGGTGGATAAAGGAAGAAGGGACTAGAGTTGCTCCTTAGGCTTCTATGGGCTCTGTAACTTATGTGTTCCGTATAGTTTCTCTTAATTATATGATTGCCATAATGAAGTAAATAGGGAGAAATTAAGTAAAAAAGAAGTAAAAAAGAGAAGAGAAGTTGTTTAGAAGTTTAATTTTTCTTTAATTATTTGGATAAAGAAAAATTAATTTCTTTTTCATTTCTCTTCATAATGAGAGATAATTTTTTTTATGAATCCCACCATCTTTTTCATTTTTTCTCCACCCTTTTTTTTTTAATTTTTTTCCTTTTCACTAATTTTCTCTACATTCTACCTCAAACAAACAAAGTCTTATGATGAATAGAATGAAGATGAATATATAAATTTATTTTAAAAATAATAAAAATAAAATAACACATTCTTCTAAATAAAAATTTATTTATCTATGATAATAATCTTTTGTTTTTTCATTATTCAACCTCTTCATCGTAGCATATACCAATATAAAATATAAATATGGACACAGGAGGTTGTTCACAAGTCCTTGTTGATTTTAATTTACAAACACTATGTTTGGCGGAGTTTCAGCCTTGGTCGAGTGGCAAATGTGGTTGATGTAGTTTAAGAATTCTAGTGTTTTAGTATGCGTGAGTTAGTGTGTGAATAAACCCACTTAAACTAATAACATTTGAAATTAGAATAATATAAAGCAAAAGATAATTATAAATTTTTATTTAACAAATAAACTACATGAACACAAAAAGATGAATAATGATATTCACATACTCTTTTAGTAGATATCATCTTTACAACTGTATAAAACTATGAGTATTATAGGTGAATCATAAAAAATGAAAAGCAATTAACACATTAATGACCGTATTTTATATAGGTGTCAAATTAGTATCTGCAAAAAGGGTGTGTGGATAGCGCAGCAGTAAAAAATTCACAAGAGACTGAACATTGTTATTGTTACCCATTCATATTTTTCCATTAGCACCTCAATTATAAATGGTTTCACGTCGGAGCTGTAATATACCGAATTGGCGAATTCGTCTAGTCCAGACTCTAGGTATGTACTATAGGGATGAGAAAATTAAAAATATGAAAAAAATGTCATAAATTATTTTTAATATGATAACATGGGTGTTTTTTTAAGAAATTTATTCATCATAAAATTAGCTTACTTAAATATCACAACTGTATTTAAAAAAAAAAAAAAACAAAAACTCAAACTTCAAACCAAATTATTAGATACTTACGTATTTATAAACCAAAACTTACGTCTTTATAAATCAGAGGCTAAAGCTATGCAAAATGAAAGAAACAACTAATTAACTAATAAAATTATTTTCTTGTTTTTTAATTGAAAAGATGCACAAATATTTTAGCTAATAAAATCATTTATATGTATATATATCTCTTATTTTTTTTTTTCAACTCATGTAAATTATTTTAATTGAATTTAGGTAGCAAAAATACTTGTATATCCATCCAATTTTTTCACATAGTTCTCAAACAATAATTCTAGGGATACATCAGTTATATTCAATCAAATTATTTATTCTACATCAAGTTATTTGTTCAATCAAGTTCAAGTCATTACCCCTTTCCAAAAGGTACTTATATATTACTGCAAAAAAAACTCTACAAACTACCTATTTATGAATAAATAAATCAAGGTATCCATGCATTCATGTATCAATTCATGTGTTTCCATAATTACTAGGCTTATGCATAGAAATAATAAAATCTAACACACAGAAATAACAAAATCTAACATAGAAAATTTAAATCACAATAAAAAAATAAGAATTTTTTTTTGTTAGGATGGATGATCAAATATAGATTTCATTAATTAATTAAAAAGAATTAGTTAACAGATAAAACTAATGTTTAAAATTTTGAAAATTTAATAAAAATTTATCTGGAATACAAATTATAATATAATATAAAAATATTTTTAAATAAATCAATATTTTAACTGATTTTCTATTTAAAAAAAGACATATTCAAACAATTTAACCGATTTTTGACTGGTTTTATAACCGATTTTTCACAACAGACTTTTTGTCCTGAACTGGATTGGTCTAATCACCAATTTTAGGTTTAAACAGCCGGTTCAGTCAAATTTTCAGATCCATGCTTATCTAATTGCTATGTTATTAAACGGCTGTCCTGGTTCGTTCTTTACTTTTTGCTGAGTGCCTTGATTCGACTGTCAAAACATGAACTCTGTTGAATCAATGAACCATTTGTTGATACAATTATAAACAAATATTCTGTGAAACAAAGTCAGACGTCAAGAGGGAGCCACGGCATTAATGTATCAGCATATGTATGAACAACTAAAACTTCTATGTTCTATCTTAATTATGTGTCCGATTCAATCCTGGGCCAAAACCTAGGGAAAAACACATGGAAGTATTAAGCACGGCACAAAAGGTGAAGAATGCGTAACCGATGAAATCAAATTCTGGGTATAGTGCCACCTCATAGTGCTGCCATCATGGTCCCTCTTGCAGCTTCACGCTTCATCTCTGCAGCCTTGCCGCTTCCACGGAAGTACATGTATACTTGCTGCAAGTAAATAATCATAGTCAAATAAGAAAAAGCTTAACAAGAATTAACATACAATAACAAATTACTGCTCTAAGATTATTAAAAACCTGAATAACCCAGATGCTGAGGAGTGACTCCAGACAGAAAAATCCAAACCCAATAAAGTAGAATATCTGCAATTTAGAACAAATATTAACCTTATTTCAATATGAAATCAAGACTTTGAACTGATAATATCCGTTTAATGTAGTATCCAAGAAATTAGTGACATTGTAGAAGCCAATAAAGACAATTGGTACATACCCCAACCAATGCATTGTCACCCAAAACATCTATCGCAGGTAAAATCCCTCTGTCATCCGCAACATAATAACATAATGTACAACCGTTAGTTTCAGTAGAAATGCAATAGCGTACTATCAAAATTTTTGTCATCATATCAAGTAGACACAATCATGCAGAACATATTGCAGCAGCTAATGCCTGAGTTAAATAGTTTAAGGACAACCCCATAAAAGAAATCAATGAGTTAAATAAGGAAGCCATTCCAACCGTTTTCCTTGCAATCAAAACTCAAATTAGTAAAAGAAAAAGTACAGAAGAATTTTCTTGTGGAAAAATATGTATAGATCAATTCAAGAATAGAATACCCACGTGAGAGATTTTCCTTTGAAGATAATTGGTGGAGCAACTGCTGCAAAAATGCAAAAGCCAATGTGAATCTGCATAGAGAAAATGGGATAATTCAGATGAACTTAAAAGTTGTGTAGAACAACTGACCACAGACTACAGTGAGAAAATATAAAAAAACTTGCCAGGTAAATAAAGAAAAACAAGCCAAATTTCAGAGCACTGTCGGTCCTGTAACAGGAGACACACAATTATAAAACAGAAATGATACCACTATGGAACAAATAAATAAATAAATAACTTATAAAATAAATGGGAGAATTTTATACAAGGGGATAATCCTGATACTAAAGCATTTACATGTCGATGCTTTTCTGATACAATTTTATACAAGGTGAAGCAACACAATAGTCCAACTGCCCCTTTGTACAAAACTACAAAATTGCATGAAATCAAAGTGAAACACCACCTCATTGCACGATAAAGAGGGCGATACCACAGCACATAGGATCCTGGAACACCGGATATGAAGTAGATAATAGCAAGAAACCAGATGGTTGGACCTACAAGAAAAGACAAGTCCGTGTAAATTAAGCATAAAACTGTATAAAACTAACCCGAGTGATGGGTCAATATCAAGTTGTAATCTGTAGAACAGACCTTCTCCTTTGATCCAAGCAGTAGTTACTGCCACAATATTCCATGTAAGACACAAAACCAAACCTGCAATGTGGTACAAAGTAGAAAAATTCAGGCATTGATGGAAGCACAGCCATATACACTCTATAGTTATTACATGAAGATAAATTATATGCATATCAAAAAAAAATAAATAAATATGAAATAAATATCTAGAGAAATGGGAGTGGGACACATTTCAGAGATCGAAAGAGGGGGGAGGGGGAATGAAAGAGCACAACTCCCACCACGGGCTTGTCTTATTTCAAAAGGTTACAGATCTTAAAAAACTAATATGACTAATTAGCAAGGCCTATTTTACATATAAGTATGTTATATATAGTCCATGGAAAAGGATGTGATAGAAATTGAAACAATATTTCGGAAGAGAAACAGTTGGAGTCATTTTCACTTAATTAAACAACCACCAAGTCTAAGTGTAAAAGTTTGTGTTAGCTACAGAGATCAAACAAAGCCGTAGTGTCTACTTATAAACTATGTCTATAAATTTATGTAGTCTTAATGGTGTAGCATATAATTTCTCCACCTCCTTCCCAGTTTCTATGACAAAATTACCAAGGGAGAGATTTTACTATATTACTATGGGAATGGGCATGATAAGCACCCAAGGAAAGTGGGTAACCACACCCATCAGCAAGCTATTGAATGGGGATAAACATTGTCCTTGAATTGTTTCTTTATTGTTTTGCATGATGGACGTAACAAACTTAAACTGTGTGACTTGTGATATGCTATGTGGTCTCCAATTTACACCTCCAAGATAGAACATGTGTGTCCTGTAGAACCTACATTCTTTTTCTTTGTCTTGCTTTAACTTAATACATAGACCTTAATTTAGAAAGTTCACATTTGATTCAATATCAAGGAAACAGTACTATTTCAACATAGTTTTAAAAAAAGAAGGAAGTATTATATTCCAAAGCATGGCAATGCATTTAGCTGGCATATAAAAAATACAAATATGTAATAATCACTTCAGGGACATCCAATAAGATGGAAATGAAGTCACCAAAAAAAAAAAAGAAGATGGAAATGGAGGTAAAACAAATGTGTAGCAAAACTAAATTAGAAACCCACATTGGACATATAGGCAAAAGCCACGAGTATTTTTCTATTTCAATTATGATATCAGCATAGTAGCTAGAATAATGTGTTGAGCATATATGAAAAAGCCTTGTGAATTATACCAAAAGTTGTGACTGGAACAAATTCTAGAAGAGAACACCTCATGCGTTCAACATACCTAACCAAGTTGAAAATGCAATATACTGGGTCCTTTGAAGATGGATTGGTATTTCATTTGCAATGTCATGATGAATGATGGGGAAAAATGGTGGCCAATTTTTTTCCTCTATAACTATCCCAGCTGCAAATAAAAAGATGTAAGAACACCAAACTACAAATATTGATCCTGATGATTTTTGAACAGAGGAATCCAAAATGAAATACCGCGTGATATAGCATCTTCCCTTCGTTTTATTTCCTACAAAATATAATGAGACTCTCAATTTCCTGACAAAATATATGGTATCATAACATAGCTAAGTAAATTCAAAGCAAGGAAAAAGTGAATATGTGACATTAAAAATCAGAAAAGACTGATATTTAGTGTAACCTGAACTGAATTCTAAACAGAATATTTACCCATTATACATCATACAATAATATTAATATCAATAAATTGAAAAGGAGGAAAACAACTAGACAGGTTTATAGAATTAACAAAAGGCAGTTTACATTCCTGAATAACTGAGAATTGTTAGATCCTTAATAACATCAGTAGTCCTATACAACATAACATAAAAATATTGAATGTGACAAATATAAGTCTCTAACTCATAAAAGTAAGCCATTCACATTTGTTCCTAAAGCTACCAACATGATAAGAAGATGAATCACCTGCTCCCTTCTTTTCAAGTCAGCTTCTCGAGCTTTAAGTTCCTTCTCTTTTGCTTTGATGTCCTAAAGTTAAAGAATGTCATAATCAAATACTCAGTGAACAACAGAATTAATAGTTCAGACATTTATTTCAGCATTTTTCATAATCTAGTTGACCTTTGAGTTTGAGCTATCAAGAGGAATTTCAACAGTTGCCCCACGATCATATGGCTCAGGAGGAAGTGGTGAGAGCACTGACGTTGCTGCAGGAACACTTCCAGGGTTCTGCAGATAACGAGTGTTAATAAACTCTTAAGCAATATAGAGGTTGTAAATAAATTAGGTATTAATAGGTTCATGCCTATTAATCCACCTTTTTATTTATTAAATGTGTGTAATTAGAGCAAATGTGAAATTTTTGGGTTCAAGTTTTACATATAGCCAAAAAGTTTATATATATTTATATATAGATAGTAGAAGTAGATAAATAAACAAATAATAGTCTTAGAAAACGAGTCCCAAAGACAAAGAAGACATGGAAATCAAATATCTTTTGGCTAACTGCTCCTTCATATTTGGTCTGGATTGTATTTTCAATTCCAAAGCCATTACTAGAATAGAACCTCATCTCCTCTTGATAAACTTATAAATTAGTTAAGAGCTCACTCTATGATTGAATCCTTCATTGGAAAATGGTAATTGATACCAATGATACCAATGTTCTGTTGTGGTTTCAAAGACCAAATAGGGCTATTCTCCCAAACTCCATGATAGAAATCTTCTAGGATTCATCATACCATTAATCGATCAAATTGTACATTTTACAGCCTTCAAACTCCCAACCAAGAACATCTTAAGAAAGCCTTCCCAGGAATCATGGTAAACTTTGCTGCTCAGGCAACTATACAAATTATACTCTCTGAACATATTCTGCCCAATTGTCACCTTGACAACCCTATGCTAACAAAATTTAGCTTTACAAAGTGACCTGAGACATTTGTCTTCCAACCTTCCCAACACTTATAATGTCTTGGATGAGCCTAACATCTTGCTACATCAGCCTCAGGCTAAAAAATTGAGGAGGGAATTTACCATCCAAAGGAAGTACACACATACATTATGTGCCGGTCAAGGAGTAAAACCTGTCCTCATTCACTATTTTCATTGATGATGAAACCATGATCCCCACACAAAAGGAAAAAAAACCCATACCTATCCTTCTAGAATCCACTTCCATAATCACCTTTTTCACATGAATAGGTGGATGACACATGACCATTCACCGTGAATACATTTAAGTAGTTGTGGATTATGAGACATGAATCAACCTATGGTATGTTAATGCAATGAGCTCAGTAGAGGAAAGGAAAAACTTACAGTAGTATAAAATGCACCTCCACCATAACTTGACTGCGCTGTACCTTTTTTTCCATCCTAATATAATTAAATGAAAATGCATAAGTTTTTTGTTGTTAAAACAATAATCAAATTAGAAAACAAGACTAAAAGAACTTAAGGGTGCGTTTGGTTTGCGTTTTCATTTTCTGTTTTCATTTCCAGTGTTTTCTGTTTTCTGAATTTTGTGAAGGAAAAAGTGAAAACAATGAAAACAATAAAATCCTGTATTCTGCTGTTTTCACTTTTTCCTTCACAAAATCCAGAAAACAGAAAACACTGAAAATGAAAACAGAAAATGAAAACGCAAACCAAACGCACCCTAATATGTGGGAGGTGACATATCTGCTGTTTCAAATCATTATTGAATAATTAAAGGCAGTAAGGCTGGGGCAAGAAAAGCTCCCAATGATTCTTTTTCTCTTTTTTTTTTTTGGTTGGGACCCAATTGTTCTTTTGAAACAAGGCATTGCCTCTTCCATTAGTTAGGTATAGGCACATAAGGTGAGCACAATTAGAAATGAGTACATCTCATCTCAAAATTTAGCCTCAGTGATATTGTGGATACCATAAGAATTATCCACTTCTTACTAGCATATCCACTTATCCAGCATAACAGTTAGTAACATCTAATAATGGAAGGTCAAATATAAAACAATTGACGCAATTTTTTTTTTTGCAGGAATTTTGCAATATGGAGAAAATTATATACGACATCGCATATTAATGTCATTGAGAAACCGCCGAAAGATTATCACAATATCAACCTCCTTTATCATAGTTATGTATCTCGAATGCTTAAATAAATGAATCAATAGCATTAGTAGTGTTTGAGAAAAAGTGAAGTAACAAAGACAACTGAACAATTTTCTCAACAGCTATTTGGAAATTAAGTTTCATTTTTGCAGGACAATTTCTTATACACAAAATTGAAGAACCTCGAATCAGCCTTATCCATACAGAAATTCATACAAGAGCTACATTTAATCGCTTCTACAGATTTACACATACTTCACTACAGTTAACCACATCCAAACAAAAATTAACACAGATTTTTCAGTTCATCAACGATCTCAAACACCACAAGCGGATCTAGTCAAATCGAATCCACGAAGCAAAAGACTGCACACATTAACGCATTCGCAAACCAGAAACATCCGAATATCAATTGAATCAGACACAATCAAGTTAAACAATGAAACTTCAGTTCCTAAATTTAAAAAAAAAAAAAAAAAAAAGGTAAAGCAGTTAGGGAAACTCACCGCAAACGGATTAACTTCGTCTTCCTCGAAGGGATTCGGATCGTAACGGCTCATGATGTAAGGAGTGAACTGAACTGAACTCAGCGGCAGCGAAGAGATCTGAATCGGAATGTATGTGTGAGAGAGAAAGAGAGAGAAAAAAAAAATAAAGAAAAGAAAAAAGTGAGAGTGAAGGGAATGTGTAATGCGGTTACTGCTGTTGTTTTTTAGTGTGCCGTAAAGAGAGAGAGAGAGAAGGAAGGGGTGCGCGTTGGAATCTACGGGTTCTTCTCGTTTCCGGATATATTTGTTTGTTTGGCGACTGGGAAAAGCGAAGAGAAACGGCGAGAAATTTGGTGGAAGGAGAGAATATGGGAACTCATGCAGACTTACGAGTGCCCTTTAGTCTTTACAAAAGCATTTTAAGGTTAAGGGATGAGGAATTGAGGATGTGGATGTATACAACATGGTTTCTTTTTCCAAAAATATAATTATTCCTTTTTTAAAAAAAAATCATATAATCAATAAATCGACAAAAATAAAGGAAAACTATATTTGGGGAAGGTAACGAGAGAAAAGGGATAAGAGTGGAACAAACAATTCTAAGATTAGATCCAGATAATTTAACCACTAAAATGTGGACTTAACAACAGTAAGAGGTTAAATAAATTGATCAAGATTCTCTCGAGCAAAGAAATTGATAAATGTAGTCAAGTATTGGGTTAATCACCTTTTGAATTAAGTTAATAAGACTCATATGCAATGGAAATTATATAATTAATAATGATTAACCTTTCACTTTTTTATTTTACTAATTTCTTAACGAGAAACAGGTCATTGATCTTTGCAAATGGCAGATACATAACATAGGTCTTTTTCGTATTGGATTCAAACTATCTAATAGAGGACATTTGTGTCTCCTAGACTCCTATTTACAAGGTTAGAAACTTAGAATGGATCTTCTTAATTTTTTTTTTTCTCAAATTTTTATCAAGTGTGATTTTTCACCTTTCAATTTTCTTATATATTTTTTTTGTCTTATTTAAAAAATAAATAATAAGAGACTATACTTTATGAAATAATTAATAAAAAGATTTTGAGAGGATTTATTCCCAATACTAACTTGTAAATTTTTTTGGGTAATCATACTTACTTATAATTTAATTTGGTGAGAAATTAATTTGTGTTCACCATTAAAGATTAGAAAAAAAAATTTAATCAAACCTCCTTTTTTTGTTTATTTACTCAATTGAATTTCTTTACAAATTTTAAATTTGTTATTAGGTCCTTATTAACAATAAATGTTAAAAGAAAATATTTATAAAATATAAATTTTCTATTATTCTCGTACCTTGCACTTAAGTAAGGTTTATACTCATCTAAATATATTTTTTATTTATCTTTTTTATAAATATTTTTTAAAAATATTTTCAACTTGCATGAATTAAAATTACATATCTTTAGAAAGTTTAAAGTATGTTAAAAAAGAGAGAAAATATTTATTTTATCATTTTAAAATAAAGAGAAATGTCATATTTAGTAAATTAGTCATGAATTTTTGTGATATCTTCAATTTAGAGATAAAATCTTTCATTAATTCTAACGTTTTCGTGACGACAAGGACCTAATTACAAAATTTAAAATAATTCAGAGACCTAATTAAAAATTTCATAAAAATATAAGGAAGAGTTAGGTTTGGTTTGGTAAAGCTTTTTCGAGAGGTGATAGAGCTTTTCAAAAGCACGAATACCACATTTTGTGTTTAGTAAATAAAAAAGACGATGTGCTTGTACTTGCAGCTTTTAAAAGATGATGGTGCTTTTGAAAGCTTCGAAGGGGGAGCTTTTCAAAAATGTCTTATACTTATCAAAATTAAAAAGTTCTATAACTTCATTTATTAATAAATATTCACATTTATTATTATATATATATCTATTATGCTCCTTTTAAATTTTAAAAGTCACTTTATTAAATATAATTATTGTTGCTTGTGCTTATTAAAAAAATATTTTTTATTTGATTTTATAAAACACATGTGCTACGACTTGTCTTTTAAAAGACAACTTTCTTAATTTATTTTCGAAAATTAAAAGTTTTACCAAACCGTTTATAAGTGTGTGAGATTTTGAAACTGTTAAAAACCCCCTTTTTTTTTCATTGAAACCTCCTTTTCTATGATCCCCATTGAATTCGGCCTTTTAATTGTGTTCTCTTCGGATTTTTTTTATCAGTTGGGTCGGTTTTATTTATATTGAATCGGTTTTTAATATTAATGTTCTAATAATTTTAGTTGCTTATCTTAATTTATATATTATATTTTTTTTATAATTGACATCACAATTAAAAATTAAAAAAATTAGAAAGCCAATACATTATAATCAATAGGGAGCCAACACATAGTTATGGATGATAACTCACATAAATTTTGAATGATAACTTAATTTTGCATATATGAATTATGGATGATAAATTTTGGATGATAACTTAATTATTAACTCCCTAATAGCTCCTAATGTTAGTTTCTTAACACTTCTCTTAAAAATATTAGAACACTAGTATTCTTGGAATGCTTGAAAATTTCCCTAAAATATTAACCTGCTTGCCCTTTTTTTTTTTTTGGTATTATCCTGTTTGCCCTTTATCTTCTTCACAAAGACACCCAACCAAAAGTAAGGTCCATGTGAACTATCTAAAAGTCACCATAAACAAACAAGTACCCAGTCATATTCATTTTTCTGGGTCAGTTTAATTATTTGGGGGTGTTAATTATGGTTTTAATTGGTTATGGACCTATCAATTTCGATTTAGAACGAAACGTCACGTTGTAGACACACTTTATCTGAAGATTTGCATAAACCATCAGCCACGTTTGTTATGATGGTGATATCTATAATGTCTTATTACCCATCAAACCTAATTGTAATTGTCATTGTCATTCCAAGTGTTTATAACAGTTTCAAAGTCTTACAACTAAAATCTTCTTCATTAACCATAAAAAGAATTTTTTAAGGCCAAATTAACATTGTTAAAAAAACGTTATGAATATATTTTTTATTTTTTTGGGGTTTTTTTTCATTCAAAGACTGGCACCCCCTTTTCATCTGCATCTGAAAACAGTGGTTAGGCCTTACCTGGACCTTCCTTCTTTTTGTTCACAGCTTTATAAACAAACAATTGAAAATTTTTAAAACAAAATTGCTTTCTCCACAAAATTCTAAAAACCAAAGGCAGTTTAAACATGCGATAAGCATTTTTCTTGTAAATGGTATAACAAACAGCAACATTCATGTCCAAAAAAAATAAAAAAACAGCAACATAAAACAAGAAACCGAATATTAGATGCTGATTTTTTTTAATATAGATTACAAAGAACAATATCATTATTAGTAAATTATTACAATGACGCTTAATGATTTGGTACAATTGAATATCAAAATTCCATTATCAATA
>JASCZI010181372.1:0-13022 GCA_036250425.1 Stylosanthes scabra | reverse complement strand
TTTAACCAGAGGTGTCAAAGTATGCTTTAGTCTGTGTCAAGCTTATGTATTTCTCAAATCCCCCCCCCCCCCCCCTTTAATTGGAACACTTACATCTTTGAATTAATGAGAACCATATAAAATTTCAAGACTAACATAATTTAAACACCAAGTTCCACATCCATCTTCACATTTTCTAATTCCAGTAATCACCATAGTTAAACATAAAGAAGCAAAACAATTGAATCCTAGAGGCTTTCACCTGAACTTAGGAATGCTCAGCAACTTCGGAGGTATTGGACCATTAAACTGATTGTTCGAAATATCCCTGCTCAAAACATGTCAGAATAAGCACAAATATAACAAATAATCAAAATGTGCAAAAATTAAAATGAGCCAATCATATTTACATTTAAAAGCTCTATAATCCATATCCAAGATAACTTTGTAAACTAATACATTGGCAATAACTTGTATGAGAAATGGTTTAGAGACGTACAAATCTTTAAGAGGAAGGTCTTGTAAAACATCAAGAGTCCCGGAAAGTTGATTATTCTGCAAGTGTCTGCCAACAATTTTACTGTCAATTTCTTGATAAAGAAAATAAAAGTTCTCATTTATGATCTTACTAAGAAAAAAGAAAAAAATACTAACAGTGTAGTTGCAGATGATAAATTCTCCATTGATGGAGGCAATTCCCCACTCAAGTTGTTACTAGATAAATCTCTGCAAAACACATAGTGGCTGCTCAATTAAACATGTTTCAAGTACAATGAAGAAAGAATAATCATTGAAATCGTCGACATATGTTAGCTAAGATGTGAACATACAAGTTGATCAACAGCTGAAGTGACTGGAATGCATCTGGTATTTCTCCGCTTAAATGATTATCGTTAAGAGACCTGAAAGGAGATAATAAAATAGGATTTTGAAAAACTTAGATGAAACTTAACATTTTTCCTCCAACTCAAATAGAATAGAAAATGGGATAAGCAACAAACTTACATGTCTGTCAGTCCAGTCAATGAAGATAAAGAGGCTGGAATACTTCCAGTGAACTGGTTGGCTGAAAGAAAACTGCAACCAAATCATATTTCCATTAGCACAATATATGATGGAAGCGGCCTAGCATTAGAGAGCTAGATTATTACATACATGTTTCTCAGTGTAACTGGCAAATTGGATGGAATACTTCCCCCAATATTGTTGTTGCTCAGATCACTGTTCAGGATAAAAAATAAAAGATGAGTCAAGATAATGAAGGAAAAACTTATACGCACAGTAGAAAGGATGAAAGCTGAACTTCATGAACTGAGGAAAAGGCAATATATTCACAGGCATACATACAAATTACACACAATGTAGAGAGAGATAGAGACAGAGACAGAGACTATAATTACATTACTGAGATGGAAACAAAATTCCCCAGATTATCACCAAGTTCTCCTTGCAAATTTGCAGCATTCAGAACTCTGTCATAAGTAAGATGACAAGAAATTTTACATTTTACAGTTGCCTATTTCAGTAGATATAAATTAAACAACCGAATTGGAAGAATAGTGTAGAAGAGATAACAACATACATTTTTTGTATGAATGTACCATTGCATTGAACTCCTTGCCACCCTTGTCCGCATGGATCTCCCCCACTGGATGACCACAGGGGGATAGGAGGAGACCCCAATGCAACATGTAAGCTATTAATTGCAGCAACTGATACAATCAGAAAAGTTTAGAACTCATAGAGACTACATATAAATGGATTATTAATAAACAATCAAGAATACGTCGAAAGCATCAATTCATAGTTTCATATTGCTCTCATTCACAGCCGCAATCCGGCAAACCCTCCATATATTCGTCAACATAAACAAATAGAATTTTAATGCACAAATGTTCCGTGGCAAACCCATTCAAGAAATTCAAGGTTGAGCACAATAAGAAAGTTAGTACTTCAATTTTGCAAGTGAGAGAAGTTACCAACCTCTATGCATTACCGTAGACTACATGAAATCCTATTTGATTGCCAGTAGATACTAGAGAAGCAAATAATCTCCAACCATCATTCACACCAAGGTTACCAAACTCCCAAGTTAACTCTTACGAATTTACAAGTCTAGCATCCCCAAATTGAGTTTACAAGTTGAGTTTAACTACTCAGGTTAACATTTCGGTGAACTCGAGTTTGGTAACCTTGATTGATACACACACTATATAACAGCTTAAAAAAGCATGTCCTAGAAGACTTCAATAGCAGCTACCTACCACACTTTTGTGACCAAAAAATCTGAATCCAATAACCCCTCATCCACCAGAGAATATGAAAAATGTGGACATGAAAAATGAATGGAAGAACTTACCATCAGTGGGATCAGTTTCTGCACTTGAAAACTGAAGTGTGCAGATCAACAAGAATCCCAATAAAACTTCTCCATAGATCTTCATCACTCTCTTGTCCTCAAAATCAGATCTCTTCCAACCCATTCTTGATCCAAAGCTCAACTTATAATTCAGAGCACTCCCTCTCCTATTCACAAACACAATTATAAAATCATCTTCCCAGATTGAAGAACCAAGTCCACAACAATCTCCAACACAACCACCTGATCCTACAAGACCTCTGCAAAAAAAAAAAAAAAAAAAAAACCACATCCATGATTCAAAACACACATAAAAATAGAAGGGCATAAACACAACACTACAAGACAAATTTGCACAAGTTGATTTTTCCAGTGCTATAAGCATACCCATGATGAGAGAATTAAAATAATAATAAGAAGAATAATAATAAGAAGAAGAGAGTCTCTACTTGTGGAGATAGTGAATAGCAGAAGGAAGTTTGCAAAAATGCTGAGAACAATTTAAGCTGATAAGAGATAATAACTGAGCAAAGAAGCAAGAATTAGAGCTCAAGTGAAGAAGATATAATAAACGTTGCGTCAAAGATTCAAAAGGTGAAACAAAGAAAGAGATAGCAACAGTAATAACAGGGAACGTGAGCACACATTGCATTGCATTGTTAAAAAAGAAAAAAAAAAAAAAAAAAGAATATGAGAATCTCATCAACATATATATAAAATAATAAAAAATAATAAAATAAATGAAGAATAAAGAGTGGAGAAAAAATTAATAATTGGTTAAAACCCTAACCTTTGTAAAAGAAGGAACTGGAAACAAAGGCAAATTTGTAAAGGTAGAACAATGACTAAGGTTTGTGTCTGAAACTCTCTCTCAAAGGAAAAGGAGGAAGAGAGGTGTTCTTTGTATGTGTGTTTGTGTGCAAGTCATACATATCTTACTCTGTAAAGCGTTTTAATATTGGTCACAAATTTGACCCTCTCACGCGCCCTACTGGCTCGTGCACTCTACTTGCTTCTCGCTTTGGATTTATTTATCCCACTCACATGCTAGTTTTAGTCATGGAGTCCATGAGTCGCGATACTTTTTAGTTTTTATAGTCGTATACTTTGGTCTTCTAAATTTTAAAATATTTAAAATTTTCTTTAATATTTATTTTTTACATAATATAATTTCTATTTATAATTTGTATGGATAAAAAAGTAAAATATCTCTGAACAATTTAAAAATATAAAATAGTTTTTGAAAAATTATAAAATAATTTATTCAATTTTATGTGCTTTTAAAGAAGAGAGTTATATTTTCTAAAATATGTAAACGATATAAATTATTTTTAATATTTTAAAATTTAGTGCATTGAAATGTTCAACTTTAAATTTCTTTAGAATTGTTTTGGATAATTATTAGTTTTTTTGTCTTACTAGATTTTTTGTTTCAATGAATTAAAAATAATTTATTATAGATATAAATATCATTTTAAAATTTATTTTTAGCTAATAAATTATTGTATATATAAAATGAATTTAAAATTTTAACTCAATTAGCTAATGACTCATCTAAATTTCATTTGAATTTATGACTAGCCAGCGGACTAATAATGAGTTTGATTTTAAAAGTCTTGGTAGTACTTTTTTTATTAGCCTAATTCATTATATATAACTAATTATAATTATGACTAGTCATCTCTTTATGGTTTTATACAAAGTTATCCATATATATTCCAACCAAATCACCAATACTATTTAGTCACAAAAAAAATCACCAATACTATTTTAATATTTTATTTAATTAATATTAATATAATTTTAAAATCACATGCTTTATAAAAGAAACTATATAAATGCTTTGATTTGATAAAATATTACTTTGATATACATGTAGTATGTATAGATATTTTTAGTATTTTTATAGATTAAGATGGTACTGTAATACCTAATAAAAGTTTTCTTAGATGATAAAAGAATTGAGTAGATTTTTAAAATTTGAAATTTTATCTATAAAATAAAAAAATATGAATATATATCTAAAATAATTACAGTCATATATTTATAATTTTTTTCTATAAATTTTAGAGAACCACCAAATACTTTAATCACCATAGATAAAATATAAATAATAAATCTATTTAAAACTTAAATTTTATAACTTTTCTTATAAAACTTTCTCAATTTATAACTTAGAATATATGTAAATTAACCCAATTAAAAAGAAAAATTATGTTTGAGCAACTTTTTTATAAATTTTTTTTATTTTTTGAGTTATATTTCATTATTTATGTACTTAATACATGAATTTATTAAGTATAAAAATACATAAATAAATGCATGAATATGTCTAGATTTATTTTTTAAAATATATTTAATTAATAATAAGTATATTTTTATACAAATATGAGTTTGATTCTGAATAAGATTAAAAAAATTATATGAATAGTATTATTTTTAATTTATTATTACCATCACTGTTACTGCTTATTAGTACATGAATCTTTTGGGTTGGTTAGTTCAGACTAGAACTGCCGAACTTTAAGAGCATTTATAAAATTCTTTTTAGGTAATTATTTACTAATAAAAATCTGACAATGATTATTAATGAGTGACAACAAAATTAACCGTGGCCATAATCACACACTAATACTATGGTAATGAATATCCATTAATATTCACGTGCCACCTCTGCGCGTAATCCAGTCCCATCTAACTGGAATATACAATTTGGTATTTTCTGACATTACAAACTGTAATTATTTTTGTTTTGGCTTTTTTAAATTATCATCCAAACCGATTTAGGAGGAAGAGGAAGGAGCCGCCACAATCTCTACGGTTCTTTCTTCTTTCACGTGTTTCTGCCTAATCATTAACTGGCTTCGTGTCAACTAACTTAGAAAGCACATTGAACTAAGTACCCTTCCCTAAATTAAATTATTTTACGGAAAATT
Source organism: Stylosanthes scabra (assembly GCA_036250425.1). Lineage (NCBI taxonomy): Eukaryota > Viridiplantae > Streptophyta > Magnoliopsida > Fabales > Fabaceae > Stylosanthes > Stylosanthes scabra. The sequence continues at coordinate 7,748 of JASCZI010181372.1, read as the reverse complement.
ATTCAGTATAAATATAAATTTATATATATATATATATAAATTTTTTTATAATATAACTTTTATACTTTATATTCAGCAAACAATATTAAAATAATATATAAATATAATTTCTTATATCTCTTAAATAAAATTTATATTTATATTATTTACATTTATATCGTATAAGTTTTTTTATTTTGCTTATGTATTTGTAATTTATTTGTTTTATTAAATAAATAGCGACATCCAGGAAATAAATAGCAAATAAATAGTTGTAAGGCTTACCTAGGCTCAACAATATAACGTTCAGTTTCGAGAAATAACAAGTTGAACTAATATTGAGAGTCAATATCTATATAATAATGCTATAGGGCCCATGTAAAAGAGTCCATAAGGAACAAATAACTTTTGAAAACGTAGAGACTCATGATAGCAACCAATAACCCATGATAGTAATCCACCTTCATCAACCCGTAACAGTTTCGAAACCAACCCTAAATTCCCTTTTTATTTTCATTGCTGTAAAAACACACTTTTTCTTCAAAAACCGTTGTCTCTATCATCTCTCTCGTCAATGTCAACCTTCATCTTCTCCAACCATCGTACTTCTCTGCCGTCAACTATATTCCACCACCATCTACTTCAACAACATTCGACAATTATCATCATCCTTCAATCACCTACCATCATCACCGAAGGAATGACGATAACTCAATGGTAAAGCTCGTTTCAACCACCGCTTATCATCATTCATCTAACCAACTTGGGTTGGTCTAGTGGTTAGCTCACTAGTCCGCTTAAGCAAATGTCGGGGGTTCGAATCCCGCTTTGTGCATGCAGCAACTCATTGGCAAGCGGCAAACCCTTAAATGGAGCTCAGATCCGTGGAGGATTAGTACTTGGCCTATCGGCTAAGGGTTACCTTGGGAAACCAAAAAAAAAAATCATCATTCATCTTCTTCAACAACCAATTATCATCACTTCAACATCCTTCAACCACTATTATCATTTTTCAACCAAGGTAACTCACTACCGCAACCACTGTTGAGGTCGTTGGTGTTTACATTTGCACGAGAAGTCTGTTTTTAATTTAAATTTTAAGAATATAGTTTCGAATGATAATTTAGAAGCAAATGCATGATAACTTCTGAAATCTGGCTTGAATTAGGTTTAATTTAAATCTGACTTGTCTTCAATATTGATTTTTGTTATGCATTTTGATTTTCGTGAGGCATTTTGGTTAAGCATTTTGATTATGAAATTTGGCATTGAGATAGTTTCTCAATTAATGTTTAATTTATTCTGGTATTCAGATGATAAGCTTTGTATAAAACGGGTGATAATAGCATACTGTTTAGCATAATATTATTTATTTTTTTTAAGATTGATTTTTATTATGAATTTGGTTCCTTTATTTTAGGTTCTTACATTGACTTGCATTGGTCTATGATAATACCGGATGATGGACTATCCATACATCTTAACCAATGAATAAGCAATCACTCGAAACTCGATATTTCTTTATTGCCTAACAAAGCACGCCCAAGAGGAGTAGATTTCCCATGATGATTGACCCCAATGAATGAAGTAAACGGTAAGCCATGTCTAAAAAAACATCATAAGAAAATTTAGTATGAAAACATAATACTTGTCATCCAAAATAGAACATGTGATCATCAAAACAGTAAATGGCTTATCATCCGAAACAACTGAAAAATAGATAAAATAGAAAGCAATGGAAAATAACGAAGCACTTACTTGTTTTTCTTGTACGTAGTATAAAAAGATACAACATCTCCAAAATACTCATAAGATGCTATGGATCGTGCATCGGCCCAAAAAGCACTTTTCAACTTCAACCTCATAAAAGAAGTTCGGATTGATTTCTTTCATTCGATTGAAGTACATCAACATCTCCTTAACTTCAAGGTTCACTAATAAACCAATTTCTAATGGTTTATCTTGTGCTATAACTATGCAAATTATCAAACTAAACTCACTTAAATACTTGTAAATTGAGTGCATTACGAATTGTTGTTCTTTAGAGCTTAAGTTATGAATACATGCATTTTTTGCTATATTTTGCTATGAATTTATCTAATTCACATTCCATTCGATACCTTAATTTGTTTGTTCAAGTGTTTTAGGCCTAAATAGGTTAGAATTGGAATGAAATTGGCTAAGGAAGGCACAAGAAGCAAGGAAATCATGAAGGAAAGTTTGGAAGAGCATCCAAGGCACTAATGCGTACACACAGGCTCCTGATGTGTACGCACAAACCTTGGAGTAACGTGCAAGCCAAGTTTTTTCAGATGCATGCGCATACACCCTTGGTGCGTACGCACAGGTCCCAAACTCGACTAGAAATGACCTCTGTTTTGCATGTCCGTACTCACATGTGTTAGGTGTGTACGCACATATGCGTGGACAGCACTCAATTTTGAAGGGCAAAAGGAAAATTTCGAGCCAATTGAAGATCTATTTAAAGGAGGGATGCTGTAGACACAAAGGAGCTAGCTTGGAGACCATTCATTTAGATCATTTTCTTAGTTTTGGTTAGGTTTTGGTAGAATTGTTGGAGAATCCATTTCTCTGTCATTTTCTCTCATTTGTTCTTAGGGTTCTTACAAATTTCCCTTCATTTCTAGCCACACTAAGCCAAACAATTACTTGTTTTTGATGTTTGAATGCTTGTTGAATGGTAATCTTGATTAATTAATGCTATTGTTACATGTTTCTTCATCTAATTCTCACTTCTAGCTTTCTTGCTCTTATGTTTTTATTTTGTTTTTATTGAAAATTATTTTTTACCATGATCCACTGATGATTTCTTGGTTGGTTATTGTTATTTGTTGATTATATTGTTGATTTAAATCCTTGCATTTTGCACTAGTAAGTAGCCTAGGACTTACGGATTGAGATTAATCCCCCCACTCCACTATTAAATAGAGTGGGTTAACTCTTTATGGGACAACCATTTTAGAACTGGGATTAGTGGTGATCATAGGGACACACAATACTTCAACTCAAGACCAAGCACTTCTTATTTCTTGCAGCACAAGTTATCTTTATTTTTGCTCTAGTTCGTAACGTTTAACCATTGCAACCCCATTATTTCACGACCAATCACAAGTCTCAATTTGCAATTCTTAGGGAAAATGACCCGAGTGCAATACTCTCGTTTTCTTTTGTTTGCATCTCTATGACACCTTTTTCTAAATCTCGATCCGCTCCTGGATGCACCGATTGGGACTATACTCGCGACAAGAAGTTTCATTAACTTGGAATTTCCTGACCGATCTAAGGGAGTGCGTCATTCACATCACATGTTCGAAGCTTAGAAGAGATGTAGTTTCTCACATCTTTCTCTGAGAAATTCAGGTTAAAAGAACCACCCACTTCATTGAAAAGTGCAAGATAAGTCTTGTTAGGTGTTATGCCAACTTCATCATTGTCTTCAATGACACACTTTGCATGCAAACTCAAAACCCGATACTCATGATAATGAATCGACTTTAAATTTTGAGGAGGACAAGGATGCGTGTGCTTTGCCTAAAAAAATGCATAAAGATGATAAATAAAGTAGGTTGTAAATGATAACGGAGGGAGTCTGGCCCATGATAACTAGAATTAAAATGCCTAAATTAAAATAAATATTTTCAACAAATACCTCTTCAACCACAGATTTTAATGGCTGAGGAACTTGTTCATGCTGTAGTTCCTTACTTGCATTAGTCAAGTCTTGTAAAACCTAAAATATAAATCAATAAAACAATATGTAATGCAACTCAAGTAGAAAAGCCATGATCATAGTATAAGGTAAATGCACGGATTTCACTCATAGATCATTAGAAATGATCAAGATTCAGAATTCTTACTTTGTGATCAAAGAGATAAATTTGAATATTAACTCGATATTGTTTCTCTTGATTTAGAGATGTACATGTTAATTGAAAAACAAATTAAAACACATCTATGATGAGGGATATGAAATTCACTCCCACTTTTTATACTGCCGCTTAGCTTCTTACAAGGTTTTTTTTTTTTTATTTTTTTATTTTTTTAATTTTTATCCTTGTACAAATTTGTAAAAAGAAGAAAACAAACAGGAATGTCATTAACAAAATAGGAATGGTATTATCATTTTTCCTATGATAATATATTTCATTAAAATAAAAGTGATATTATCAACTTTAGAGTAATAATATTAATTGCATTTCTACTATTTATTACTTTATAACTTTATTCATCATTTTACAATTAATTGATATATTTTTTTTGAATTATTAGTTAGAAAAATAAATTTATCCTGGTATTTTATCGTTTGATTTTTTTGTTAATTATATTAAATATAAGATAAATGAATTAGTTTTTTAGAAATTTTCGAATTGGTTAATTGTAATTGTTTTATTTTATTTAATATTTAAAGAGATATTTGGAATAATTTTAAAATACTTTATCACCGGCCACTATATTACTATATAGACTTGGAAAATCACTAATCAAGTAAGAGTAAACCAATCGTATAAGCAAAATGCATTTGAGCTTTATTTCAACTAAAAAGGATTTCGACAACAATGATTCTAGGGAAACAATGATAGAATTTTAAGAAAATAATGGTAACGAAAAAGATGGAAAGAGACAGACATCAAATAATGATAGCCTTATCATTTTTTCAAAATCCATAAAATATATCTAATCACAAATATTATTGAATACAAACTTTTATATTTAAAACTTTATAGCTTTATATAGATACTTACATCAGAAAATTAACATTTATATAAGTTTAACACTTAATATATACTTGATCTAAATTAAATATCTTTACAATAATAAAAATAATAAATTCAATAAATACCACATATATGTGTATATATATTTATATAGATTGAAATTTTATTTTCTTTAACATAGACTTTCATAAATTTATTTTTCATGTATTGTTAGTGTGAACAAGGTTTTTACATATATCTAATGGTATAATGTTAATATTAGAAACATAACCAATTTTTAAATTCATTATTTAAGAAGAAAAAACTAATCATCTCAATGTTATAAATCCTAATAATTTAAATAAAAAAATTTGATAAAATTGACGATCGTATAAAATTTTTGATATTGTTATATATAAACAAAATTTGTCAACTAAGTCTAATTAAATTGACCCAATCATATGTGTAACATATTATACAATTTTTTTTTTTTATAAGTTTTTATCTCACAAAAACCTAAAACTTGGGTTGAGAAAGTAACATACAACTTAGTTTGATTTAGATGACAAAGGGACTTATATATACAATATTTTTCAAAATATTTTATATAAAAATTTTTTTTATTGGAGTTTATATGTAAATATTTCATAGCTTATTCTGTGATATGACTCTATCTTCTTTTGGACTTGGGTTATTACTTCTTTTTTTTTTTTTTTTTTGACTTGGTTATCATCACTCTATTTAAATTCATCATCATCATGCATCTACTCTATTCATTTTAATATCAAAAACCAAATAACATATACAATATTTAATTTATAATTGGACTCATGATATTTCTGTTTTCAAGAAATTATCCTATTATTTTGTCGTGTTATAATTTGTTTTTGTTAAAAAGGAACTTATTCCATCAAATTTTCTAGGGTAGGAGACGAGAAAGGATAACTATAATCAAGGCCTCCATGTCATTATTACGTGGAAGACTATTTTCCAAGCTGGAAAAAAAAAAAGGTCAATTGCATAGCTTTCAAAATCAAAGGGCAAAAAGGACAGTTTAATTAAGAAAAAAGGAAGAAGCAACCGAGAAAATTGGCAGCTAAAAAGGTTGACGGCCTTTATTATCCCTTTATCCATTCCAAAGGGTCATTTATCACCAAACTTGGAATCTAGCCATCTAGGTGAAGGATACCCACCCCCACAGTTAGGGTTTCAATATTTCATGGAGAGGAGAGCTAATCAGCTAAATAATAAATATAGATAATTTTTAAAAAAAAAATCTAAATAAATATAGATGCAATATAAAAATAAAAAAGTTCATGTAAATATTATTTTTATTTAATTTCCAAAATTATCCTCACTCCAATTCTTTTATTTACTCTATTAATTAAGTATGATAATGTATATAAAAAATAAGAATTTAATAGTCATTTCTACTCATAAGCTTAATTATTTTTTTAATATTTTAAAAAATAAAAAATTTAATTATAAATATTATTTTTTAAAAATATTAAGAATATAAAAAATATAAAATTTTCTCTATATATAAATTAGAAAAATAATTAAATTTATGAATTAGGATTCCAATTTTTTTTTCAAAATATAATATCTATATATTAAATACTCTTAATATTTATATAAGAATACAGTTGTTATTAACTAATTGTATATTTAAATTACTTTTTTTATTAATAAATAAAGAAAACACATTTTTTGTTGTTAACACGGTAGAATTGTAGATTTATTATCTTCTTATATGTTATCTTATTTTTAAAATTCTCAATGGTCTTTTCACCTTTTAGGTACAATATTTATCAATATTATTCATGGTATACGGTGATCTATAAATAACTAGGTATAAACATTTTAATTAGTGTAAGATTCTTGAATTCTTGGAGAACAAGAATGAACGGAATCTAAAGAAGAAGTTAGAAGAACGAAGATGATTATTATTGTTTGTAAAATTGTAATCTGTTACTTGTTATCTCTTCAATAACAAGAGATTTATATACACAGTTTTTGGACAAAGATGAATGAGCTTAATACAAGTCTAAGACAAGCCCAATACATGACATTACACTAAGCCCAATAACACAATCAGGAAGAGAATTAGGGTTCGAAGGTTGCAATCCCTAATTCCTCATTCCTGTTTCTCACTTCTCTCGACACCCCCACAAACTCAAGGCGGCGATGAGAGTAGCCTGAGTTTGCTCCTGAATCTTTCGAACAACGACGTCGGAAGCGGCTTAGTAAGGATGTCGGCAACCTGCTCCGTCGTAGGTATGTGTATAGCTGTAACCTTCCCTTTTATTACTCTTTCCCTAACAAAGTAGATGTCGAGCTCAAAGTGTTTGGTCCTGTTTTGTAGTACAAGATTGTAGGCGAGGTGAACCGCAGATAGGTTGTCGCAAAAGACTATTGGAGGGGTCGGGCACGGCTATCGAAGTTCAAAAAGGAGGTTCTGAGTCCATTGGATCTCGGTGAAGACTGCTGCTAGGGCACGATACTCGGCCTCGGTGCTGCTCCGGCTGACAGTGTTTTGCTCTGAAGATTTCCAGGAGACTAAGTTCGGGCCGTAGAAGACACAGTAGCCAGTGGTGGACTTCCTGTCGTCAAGGACGCTCGCCTAGTCTGAGTCAGAAAACACGGTAAAACGTAATTCTTTTTCCTTATAAAAATGTAATGAATCTGTTGCTGAGCCGGCAAGATATCTCAATACCCTCTTAACTGCAAGCCAATTGTAAGTGCTAGGGTTTGCCATGAACTGGCTTAATTTGTTAACAGGGTATGAGATATCTGGCCTTGTAATTGTAGCATACTGCAACCCCCCAACTATGGAACGATACTGAGTTGGGTTTTCAAGGGGGTTCCACTATTGGCTGTCAATTTAAGAGTGCTCAGCATAGGAATATTTACAGGTTTGCAGTCTTGCAAGCCCACTTTAACAGGCAATTTCTGTTAGTCGATATGCACAAGATACAAATACTCAAGAGGGGGGGTGAATTGAGTATTAAAGTAACAATGATAAATTTTCGCGCGGAAGCTAAATAACTTGAA
>JASCZI010181371.1:74422-98411 GCA_036250425.1 Stylosanthes scabra | reverse complement strand
TGATCGGGGCCGACTGATTGGTCCTCCGGGGAAGTACGAACGATGGTTATCCAGTGCTAGTTCTGGATCGGTCGGGATTGGCTATGATAACTGACCGGGTGAGCTCATCGTAATCTGCAGGAATAGGCATTCATCATTTGCATATTGCGTGACATTGTTTGGGTGTGCCTATTTGTTATATTGTCTTATGCTAATTGTGTACTTGCTTATTTGGATTACTTGCTTTTCTTGTACTTTTCTTGTGTGATGACCCGTAGAATTAGGTAGATATAAGAGTTAAGCGTGGGGCGCTTGTTCCGTACTGGGAACCCCATGAATTTGTGGTTCTCACTCCGTTGTTGTTGAAATATTTCAGAGGCAGGTGGTAACTAGCAGTCTAGCAGCTCGGTTAAGGCCATGGAGGGATCGTGCCTTAATTATTTTGTCTATGTATTGTATCTAGATAAAGAGTGCATCGGGGTTGTAACTATAATGTATTTTGATGACAGTTGAGGGTTGTGTAACTAAATCATATTCTGTACTCCGTATGGATACGCTGCGTTACTCTGAGATACATATTATTATTATATATGTATTTAATTTGGCTCCTCATTATGTCTTTCTTCTATTCCTTAGCATCTTGTTGTAGTTTATTTCGCGTATCAACTGTGTGGATACCTTGAGTTCCACCGGCTCAGACTTAAGCTGGTTGGTGGAAGCTTGGGGTGTTACACTCTACACGGAGGAAGGCGAAGGTGACTGGCAGAGGACGATGACTGGCCGAAACAAGAGGAAGCTCGCGACGGTGACTGGCGGAGGCTCGCGACTGTTGACTGGCGAAAGCTCGCGACTGGACTGGCGTAGCGGAAGCTGGCGAGACTTGTGAGGTGTCACACTCACAGGCGACGGGAGAAGGCAGTGGAACCGCCGAACAGGGCTAGGGGGTAGCCGGCGGTGGGTGATTGGGCGGCGGTGGTGATTGGGTTGTGGGTAATTGGGTATGGGTCAAAAATGGTGCTTAGGAGTAGCCGTTTCACTTCTGATTTTTGAAGAATGAAGATTAGGGTTTGTTAGTTTTTGTGATTTACGTAATTAAAACGGCGTCGTTTTTAGGAATAAAAAAAAACCCGGTCTGGTTTTCAAAAACCGTCCGAGTCGTCGGTTTTCCACTGAACCGGTCGGTTCAATCCGGTTCTTGACAGTTTGAATGCATTTCCGATCCTTGAGGTGACTCGGACCGGTTAGGGGTCCGGTTCCCGGTTGGACCAGTCTGACCGGCTGGTTCGGTCTGGTTCTTACAACTATTGTTTTACCTTGAAATCAAGCTTGAAATCTTATTGGAATTTGACAAGGGAATGCTACGGTTATGAGTGCTAGAACTTGATGTACTTTCAGCCTTGTTTTTCTTAAGCGTTTGCATGGAATGATAATGAAAGACTTGTGATAAAACTTGGCCAAATTGGTCCATGTATTAGCCGAATTACCAAGTCTATTTTGGGGATGTACTAGCTTGATCTTATCCCTTGGTAACTTGATAAAAGCACGTGCTCATTATCCACATACAAAGTGGCAACTTGACTAAAATATCAAGCTCATAACCGAGCTTAACTTGATAAGCTTGGTAAAGTTAAAAAAATAACTAAATTGGTAAATGCTTAGAAATTATCTTCAATGTAATCATGGCTATTTTGACTTTGGCATATATTGATAAACTTATGAGTCTGCTAATGAGTATTTAAAGATGAGGGTGAACGGGGTTTTTTTTTGGCTGGTGATGTATTCATTTGGGGTGAAAATTTTGAAATAAAAAAGTTAAAGGTAATTAGTAAAGTTTTCGGTAAACCATATTCGGTTCAATAAATAAAATAATTATTAAAACCAAGTGATTTAATCATTTTTAAGATAGTATAAGTTTTAAATATGTATTTCCAAGCTTGGGTAAAAATCTGGTGATGATCGGATGAAGATTTCATCGAAAATCGATCGTTCCCGATTGAACCGGCTAAACCGGCTTATTACTGCAACGGTAATAACGGACATTAAACCGGCTAGGTTTAATTAGGTGAAACGGCATCAAAATACACTTTATTGTCCTTAGAGCTATTTATGAGTAAAATGCTATCCATCGAAACTAGTTTCAAGTATTTTCGAAAACCGGGCTTCCAGGGGTATTTTGGTAATTTCAGAGAAGTTCGAGAAAAAGCGTGCTCAAATATTTTTTTATTTTTTCCTTTGATTCGCTTCATCGAATAAGTAAAAATTCTTTTGTCTCTTTTCAAAATTCCTCTCCGTAAACTCTATAGAATTTATTTTCTGTTAGAAACGGGATTTTACATTGGGCATGAGAAATAGGCATGATAAATAACTACGGGAATGACCAATTAAAGATGATCAATAAAGTAACTCAACAAGAAAATCAACAATTATTACTACTTGAACCATAAAATAGCAAGAGATCATAACATCAAATAAATTCCAAAAATCTAGAAAATAAGAACAAGAACAAGAAAACTATAATAGCAATAAATATGATCAAATGGAATAAACAAGTAAAGGATTCATTAATTGAGCAAGAAATATTCAAAAGCAAGTATTCAAAACAACTAATAAAAGAAAGAGTTTAGTTGGTGATGGTTGAAAATGGAGGATGAACAATAAAAGAAACTAAGAGAAAATGAGAAAAATAGAAACTCTCCCAAAAGCCCTCTAAAACTATCAAAAACTATAATTGATCCTAATGGTGAGTGGGTGTCTTGTGCTTCAGTTGTTATCCCCTTGTATTAGTCGAATTGGGCTTCAGAAAAGGCTTAGCCTTAGCCCAAAAATGTGAAATTCTAATTCTGCCCTTCATTTAAGATTGCTCAGCACGTAACGTTGCGTGCACAACTTTGGAGAGTTGCGTACGCAACTTTGTCTTGATAAAATCGTCGTTTAAGGCGCCAGGGTGTGTTGCATGCGTAGCTGATGAGGGTTGCATGTGCAACTATGTCTGGACAGAGCCAAATGCTCCCTGTCTCAAGAGTTGCGTGCGCATAGGTGCGCACGCATAGGTGCCCGTTCTGCCAATTAGGCGTGCCGCCCAAGGCCAGGATGTGTACGCATGGCTCCATGTGATGCGTACGCATAGGCTCCCGCAATGGCCTTCTCGGTTTTGTTGCGATCTTTTCGTTATTTCGCTCTTTTCAGCCACTTTCGCTCCGAAACATAGTAAATATTGGTCGAAGTAGCAGATAATTACAATTACAGCCCTAAGGAACTACTTAATGCAATCAAGCCTATTTTACTAGTACTTAAGTGGTGAGAGGTCGATAATTAGTCAATTAATGTTGTGAAATAACACATCGGAATGGGGTTTATCACTAAGCAACAATTAAAAAGAGTTCATTTCAAGGCAGTAAGTAGTCCTCCTCTTCACTAGCATCTTAGCAGCAGTCCGGTAGAGCTCCTCAAAGGCAGTAGACACCCAAGAAACATCAGAATACAAAAACAAAAAGGAACATGCAATCCCTTAATGTTAACAATAGCAATTGATATATGAAGAAAATTGTACTTTGGTGGCTTTTAATTACTTGTTCCCCCTTAGCACTAAGAGAGAAGAGAGGGAAGAAAAAGATTTAAATAGAGGAAAAATAACTTAGATTTACAACACAATGAATAATAAAGTCATCAAATATATCATACTCTTAAATACCATACACTTATAAAGTCATATATAAAGTCAAACACAACAAATATGTATGATGGTCATGCTATTAAATGTCAGAGCTGGGGTACAAGATGCAACTTTAGCAGGCAATATCATTGCACATTGTCTTGTGATTGTCTCAATAGTCATGATAATGAAAGCAAATCACAAACCTTAACAAATATGCTTTATAGTAGTCCAATAGCCTAAATGCTAATATGCTATTGAACTAATTTAAAACTCAAAATAGCACTAAGCAGATAATTATGTTCATTACTGCACACAATTTCTTATGAGATAAACATTGATCCATGTCGCTTCTTCAAGATGAATAAAGATTGCATGTGGAAGGAACATGAATAAAAAACCCAAAATCAAATGAACAATAAAAGGTTCACGCTTGGAAAAAAAATAGCATCAATAAAACACAAAATCATATGAACAATAAAAGAAGTAGTGATGAAAACCAAAGGTCCAATCTTTGTAACAACATTCTTGAATATTAATTGATAAGGAAAATTTGGCTACACTTAAAGATAGAGCAAAATACCAACGAGGCCCCTGATAATGACGTTGAAAATCAATGAGGCCCCTAATAAAAAAAAGACCCTCAACCCGGCCCCTAGAATTAATTTTCGTTTACCAAGTTAGCCCTTCTGTCAATGGCATGGTTCAAAGGTTAACGGATTTAGCACACTTGGCATGTAAACGGAGGTGACGTGGATGTTAAGTGACAACATGTACAAACGGACTCAACCCGGTCCCCGATAAAAACAAGTTTCATCTTCCTCTTTCTTACACAAACCTTTCTTCTTCTATGCAATTATGCCAAACCCTAATCTTTTTCATCCAAAAATTCATTAACGAAGCTTGACCAAAAATGGAAGTGGTGGTGATGAACAAAAATGAAATCATTTTCATTCTAAAATTTATTGATGAAGCTTGACCAAAAATGGAAGTGATGGTGATGAACAAAAATGAAAAAGAGGGGATAAGGTGGAGGAATGAAGATGAACAAATGGAAGAGTGGAACAAATTGAAAAGAATAAACTATTCTCTTAAAAAACGGGAACTTGAAGTAATTAGGGTTCATTAATGGAGGAAAAAAGATGAAGATCAATGTTAAAAAAATTATCAGGGGCTGGGTGGAAGGAAGAAGATGACGAAATTATCAGGGGCTTGAGAAAAGGAAGAAGATTATCAGGGGCCGGGTGGAAGGAAGAAGATGAAGATCATTTTTTAAAAAATTATCAGGGACCGGGTAGTCTATCCGACATGTCACTTAACGGACAGATCATCATTTAAGGTGCCACGTGTATGCTCCGTTAATTCAATACTAATGGAAGGGCTAAGTTGTCAAACGTTCATAAAAATCAAGGGCTGGGATGGGTATTTTTTTAACAAGGGCCTCGTGGTCTATATTGTATTTTGTGAGGGGCCGGGTTGGGTCCGCACTCCTTAAAGATAATACATTCTTGACCTTGAAGATGATGTGAGCAGCAGACTACCAAAGCTAATAACACAGAAAAAGAGTTGGAGGAAACACGACAAACACGATAGCCCCAAAAAACCCTAAACCTTATTCTTAGCTACGGGAATGATGGCGTCTCGGTCACGACGTGGGTGTGGCGAGGACGGCGGCAGGGAACACAACTAGGGAGGCTACGTAAAGCACGCAGGGATGGCGGTTAGGGGGCGACGGCCAAGCAGAGACTACGAGAGGGAATGGAGACCTCTGAGGATGCTGCGGAGAGCGATGGCGATGGCAACTGGTGAGGTGGCGTTGACGGCAATGGCGTGGAGGTGGTGAAGAGGTGGTCACATTGTGGAGGAGACTGAGAGAGTAGCGATGAGGAGATTTTTGACGATGAAATTTAGGATAAAAGAAGAGACCTCATCAATACTTTCTTACACAATTGCTAGTGAATGACCATGTTTCTATCTTTTGCTAGAAAGTGCTCATAAATGATTATATGTTAAATTAGCCTTCAAAATGCATATAAATTGCATAAAATCTCATCCCACTTGATGCATTGATGAGTTAGGTAGTAGATTTCAGATTTATAGGGATTGAGAAAAGCATGAGAAAGGCTAAGAAGAACATTGGAAGAAAGGATGGTTTGAAGCAAGCATACAAAAGCGGAGATTTTACAAAGAAGAGAGAATGCGAGCGGAGAAAAAGGGCTATAGTCATCGGATTGGAGCAAACTTGGACTCTTTGGAAAGATGAATTCAATATTTACGACTTTCATGTTGAAGACTTCTTCCAGTTCTAAGCGATTCTATGACGAATTCCCATCCGAAGATCAGTGTTCAGAATTCTCCTAAATCTGTCAATCCTGACCTCCTGTCACTAAATTCATCATAACTTGAGCTACATAGGTCCAAACGACTTGGTTCTAAAGCCATTGGAAAGCTAACATCAAGAGCTTTGCAACAGTGTATAATTGTCCATATTTCGAGCGCCAGCACAAGGGTCGCGCGCGCGCAATATGCGGTGCGGCCGCACGGTACTGGAGTGGCGTGCAAGTCACTCCAGCGAGGGCTTGGGGGCGCCAGGTACATGGCGCGGGCGCTTCATTGCGTGGTCTGCACTCAAAATTGAAGGTTAAAAAGGGAATTTCAAACCAAGATGATGCCTATAAATAGGGGGATGCTACCACAACTCACTACCACCCTTTAGAGACTCATTTCGGGGCTCATTAGCATATAATAGTTTTTAGAGAGTTTTTGGGAAGAATTCCATTTCTCCCATTTTCTCTTAGTTTTATTTTTTTGTTCATCATCTTCTAGGATCACCATCACCAACCAAACTTTTATTTTACTACTTTTTTTGTGTTTGATTTGTGGATACTTTACTCTTTTATTAATGAATCTCTAGTTTCTTCATCTTATTTCTCATCTTTATAGCTTTCTTAATTGTTAAGTTTATGTTCATGCTTTATTTTATTTTATGATCTATTGTTCCTTTATGCTTCTAGTAATTGTAGTTGTTGATTTTCTTGCCTTTCTACTATCTTAATCATCTTGCTTGTTTAATTTCATATTCATAATCATGCCTTTACTTCATGCCCATCAAGTGTTTGATAAAATGCTTAGCTTAGTTTTTTGTGCTTTGGTCATGGGCTGAGGTGTGGATGATCTTAGCCACTAATCCCTAAGAACAAAGATGGGTTAAGCCCCGGGTTAAACTATTGCGTTGACCCTAGGTTTTCGCTAGTGTGAGTGAGTTCTTAATGAGGTGAACTTGATGGATTATTCGAGTTCCAAGGACCTAGGTCCGTCACACTAGATGAGTTGCCTAGGACTTACGGGATACGCATTAATTCCACCCACTAGACCTCTTGACAGAATGTGGATTTGTGGCTTACGTGACAACCATCTATAAAAGGGATTAGTGTTGTTCATAGGGACACACAATACCTCATCTCAAGATCAAGCACCCCTTATTATCATCTATTTTCTCTTTTTGTTCTTTGCTCTCAATTCACACATAAATTGCACTTTTACAACCATTTACGAGCCACAATATTTCAATTCCTAGGGAGAACGACCCGAGTCTTGTACTCGGTATTTTACTTTGGTTGCAAACTTCTGTTACACCTTTTTGTTGACGGAACGTTCTTAGCTTGCATTCATAACTTGTTTCGGTTCCGCTACGACGATCTACCTCTCGTTCTCACGAACGCAAGGGAATCCCGAACTAACCTTGTTTGCGACGCCTAGAACGGTTCTATCAAGTAGGGTTTACCATTTTTTCCAAAGTGCAAATGAAGGGGAGGCTGGTGCAATTGGGGATTTAGGTTAGAGTTACCGTCAGGTTTAAATTGGGACAAAATCTGACAATAACAACAACATCTAAATGAAACGCTGCATTTGAATCGCGCCGCATTACCCTCGGATTTTTAGTGGGATAAAATCGAATGGTAATGACCTCATCATAATAAAAAAAAATTTCCTATTACCGACGGATGTAAATCCAACGATAATATCCTAATGTTATTATCCAACACTAATTTCAATGGTAATTCCTACGCTAAAGTTGCCCACCAAATTTTTAATTGGCGCCACAACCTTTACCATGGGATTTAACACCCTAACATAAGCATATTTTCATCATTACCGTCGGATATTTTCCCACGCAAAATTCGACGATAATAAGCGTATTTCTTGTAGTATTAATCAAAGTCGAGAGACTTTATTTTATAAAGTATGTCACTTCATCTATTCCCATTTATCAAATGCAAGTCTCTTTTCTAAATCTGTTTATAATAAATTAGGTTCTATTTCCAATAACTTTCTATGGAATGGAAAATTAAAACGGATGGGCATGCTTTGAATGAAGTTGTGGTGCCTAGGAATTTTGGAGGTCTTGGTGTTCGTGATTCTCATTTCACTAATATAAACTCTTTTGGGTAAATTGGTTTGGAGTTTATTTCATAACCAAGACAAGCTTTGCGTTCGAATTATGTTGGCTAAATATCTCAAAGATCAATGAATGTTTTCTGCTGGTAATTTAAGGAGTCTTTCTCATACTTGTCGTAGCATATGACTAGCTTGAATTGTGTTGTGTAATGCTTTTTTTTTGGAATATTGGTAATTTGGATAAGTTTTTTGGTTTCATGTGATTGGCTTCCAAATGGTAATTTGGGCTCAAAAGTTCTTTATGTTCATATTTCCGATTGACCCCTTAATATTGATGTTGTTTAGCATAATAATATGTGAGATTTCTCTCATCTTTTCACTCCTCTTGCCGTGATATAAAGTTTTCAATTTTTTGCATAAATCCTTCCTTACCTTGTGGTGAAACTTCGGGTTGGTTATGGAAATTCTCATCTTCTAAGAAGTACTCTTGTAAGATGGCTATTTATGGCTCTCTAAGAAGCATTTTGATTGGCATGAAAACTCTAATTGGCTATAGCTACGGAGTATTAAAGTTCTAGAAAAAATTAAGTTCTACTTATGGTTGTGCCTTATGGAAGTTTCTCTCACTAATGATTTGCGTTTTCAAAAAAATATTTTTGCTACAAATATTTGTTCTAGGTGCCATACAACTGTTGAAACTATTGCCCATTGTATACGAGATTGCCCGAAAGCTAGAGATCTTTGGGATCTTTTTGGAGCATCCATCTTCATGCATTCAAACTTAAACTTCACTTCTTGGATATATTAAATATGTAAGAAGAATGCTTTTCTATTTTGTTCAGTTGTTTGTTGGATTTGGCGGGCCGTGAATAATAATGTTTTCTGTCATCTCAAATCTTGGTCGAAGGGGCAATTCAAGCTTTATGCATTGCTAATCCTAAAGAATTTCAAACGGCTTCTACTTTTTACTCATCTCTTTGTCCATCTTCATCTTTGACAGATTGGTACCCTCCCTGTGCTACTCTAGTAAAGGTTAATTATGATGCTAAGTAATTATAGATATTAATTATGCGGGTTTTGCTTGTGCTATACGTGATGCTTCGGAAAATTGGATTTGAGGCTGTGCGGGTTCAATTCCGGTTGAAAGTGTGCTACATTGTGAACTATTTGCGCTTTGGCAATGATTACTTTCAGGTTGAGATAGTGACTTCAAAAAGGTTATTTGCGAAACTAATAACAAAAATGTTTTCTTATTGGCTCAGAGGATTCATGAGCAAGGAGCTGGTGTCAATATTGACTTCATTACTAAGATCTTTAACGAACTGCGAATGAAGTAGCTGATGCAATGGCATAGATAGATGCAAGACTTTCTCTTCCTCCTCCATAATGGCTTGAACCTTGAAATGTTTTATATCCTATGCTAAATTGGGATTTGCTTGTTCCTTCTTAGGAGTGTTGTTTAGTCAACAAAAAACAAATGGCAACCACTCTATGAGAATGTTACATTCCCATAATATGAAGGTTTTTTTTTTAATATAAAGAGATTTCCTCTCAGGAGATTATTGCTACGGCTCATAGCCTTTATGATGATTTCCTTCGTTAGCTTTCGTTATTGACTTCTATTCTTTGTTTTCTCACTTATGATGATTGTTTTTTCTTCTTACTTTATTTTTGCGATACGATAGTAATTGATGTTAACTGTTGTAAAAAATAGGTAGAGAAGAGAAGTAGATATATAGCTTAAAATAGAGGGAACAAAAGAATATTATTAATACTCTTTAATATGTAACTACTAAAAAATAGTAAATTAGCTGCGAACGTTTTTGCAAAACTTTTCTGCAACAATTTTCTTACGAAATTATCTGCGAATTTAGCATTTGTGGAGAATGTGTGAACAGTTTGCTGCGATTTTCAAAATTCACAACAAAATTGGCAACTAATTTTCGCACCATAAGGCGGGAAAATTTACTTGAGAAATTTTATTGCGAAAAAATTCACAACTAAATTTTTGCAACAAAATGTGCAGGTAATTTAGCCACATCTTTGTACAATCTCATATGCGCAAGTAATTTCACAGAAAAAAAAAATTTGCGGATTTAGTTGCAAATTTTTGTTGCAGATATAGCTGCGAATTTAAATTTCCTGCGAATTTTGTTGCGAATACACTTGCAAAATGATTGTTGCGGAATTTGTTGGAACATTGCATTTCTTGCAGATTTTACTACGATTTTGGTTCCTATGAATTTAACTGCAAAAAAATTGTTGCACATTTAGTTACAAATAAACTTTCTTGCGAATGTTGTTGGAAATTATATTGGTGCAGATTTTGCTACGAAAAATTTGTTGGAGGATTAGTTGCGAATTTTATTTTCTACTAATTTTCTATAAAATTTATTGTTGCAAATTTAGCTGCAAAAAATTGTTGCACAATTAGTTGCAAATTTTATTCTCCACGACATTTGCTACAAACTTTACTGTTGCAGATTTTGTTGCGAGAAAGTTGTTGCTTAATTAGTTTTGAAGTTCTTCTTTTGCAATTTTTGTTGCAAATTTTGTTGCGTGAAAATTTATTGTTGTTCATTTTTGCAATTTTTTTGCTTAATTTGGGCTATCAAAATGGGCTTGGCCCAACGTGCTAGCCCGTTTAAACATCTTAAAAGGGCGGGCTTTTGGTCCTAAAAACAGGCCCACAAAAATTTAAAGCTAAAAACGGGCTGGCTCATTTTTTTTTTAAACCTTAAGTCATATTTTTTTAAAAAAAAATACAAATCTAAAAGAGTGAAAATAACTCATTAAACCAACCCAAGTGACAAAAAATTAAAAAAACCCAACCCAAGAAAATGGACATTGTCCATCTAGCTACAAGCTATTAGCCCATTATTTTTTTTATCCTCATTCACATGATTGAATTGATTTATTCAATATTTTAATTGGCAAGTCATATTTTTATTTTCTAACCTAAAACCTAATTGAGAATCAGAGAAAGCACTTCAGCAGTGAGCACGCCGTTCTTTCCTTTCCATAGTTTGAAGATACATTTTTAATATCATCCATTTTCTTCTGCTACTCACTCTTCACTTCAAAGGCTTCGAAGGCAACGATTTAGGAATACCACTTCAGATTTTACATTTTTCTTCATCAACATTACTCACTTGAGTAACTTTTTTTTTTAACTTTTGTTGTTAAATCCTTTTTGAGTAATCACTGTGTTTTTGAGCCACACTCTCTTACTGAAACTGCTATCTATCTATATATCTGTGATGTTACAAAAGCTCTAATCTCTCAACCCAAAAAAACTTCTATTTTTAGTTTTTATAAATATTTTTCTATTTGAAAATTTATTAGCTTATTTTTTTGTTTAATATGCTTCTAATTTATTTTTCATTTTCATTGTAAAATAGGAATTATGGATGACTACTTGAGGGATCTTGTAAACCCTAGTGCTGCAGTTGAACAAATCTTGTTGGAATCAGACACAGATGAGGAGCTTGATGGAGGTTTGGCTGATGATGAAATTCAAACACCCCGACCTATGAGTGGCATTGATACGGTTGATGCATCAAACTTCAAGAAAAGAAAAGTAAGATCTACTACATTTTCTGTTTGGAACAGATTTATTGAATTAGAATCTGGAAAAGATGGTAAAATTAGGTCTCAATATAAAGGGTGTAAAAAAGTGTACATAGCTGGGGATGGGGCACATGAAACTTCTACCATGAAGTGTCATATTCCTAAATGTCGTGATTTACCAAAATTTCATGATTTGGGGAAAATGATGCTTGATGAAATAGGGAGGTTAAGAGCTAGGCAAGTAGAACCACATGTGCTGCGAGAAATGTTGGCAAAGGCCATTATTGAACCCTACTAGGATTTGCCTAACTACTGATCTATGGACTGCATGCACAATTGAAGGTTATATTACATTGACTGCTCACTATGTTGATACAAGGTGGAAGTTAAATAGTAAAATCCTAATATTTTCTCACATTCCTCCTCCACACACAGGTCGTGAATTAGCAAATAAAGTCCTTGAGTTATTAACTGAATGGGCAATAGAAAACAAAATATTCTCCATTACACTAGACAGTGCATCTTCTAATGATACCATGCAAGAACTACTCAAGAGAAACCTCAATTTAAGTAATGGGCTATTGTGAAAGGGTGAATTTTTTCATGTGAGGTGTTGTGTTCACATCTTGAACCTAATTGTTCAAGATGGCTTAAAGGTTGCTAGTTCCATTTTACATAATGTTAGAGAGAGTATTAAATATGTGAGAGCATCTGAAGGAAAAAGAATCCAATTTATGGAAATTCTTACATCACTTGCATTCCTAATATAACCTTGAGTATGGATGTCCCTACAAGATGGAATTCTACTTATTTGAGGTTAGAAAGTGCTTTAAAATGTATGAGGGGTTTTGTTAGACTTTCTTTTAAGGATAAAAAATATGAATTTTGTCCATCAGAGGAGGAGTGGAAAAGAGCAAAAGAAATCTGTGATTTTTTTAATCCTTTTTATAAAATTACAAGATTGATATCTGGACAATCTTATCCTACTTCAAATTTATATTTCATGCAAAAATGAAAGATTGAGTGCTTGCTAAAATAATATGTTACTAGTGAAGATTAAGTGTTAAGGAATATGACAAGGCCAATGAAAGACAAGTTTAACAAGTATTGGAATGAATATTCTATAGTTCTGTCTCTAAGAGCTATTCTTGATCATTGAATCAAATTTCATGTTTTGAAGTATTGTCATAACAAAGTTTGCTAACATCAAAGACAAGTTGTATTCCTTATTTGAATCATATACTGAAAGATTTTCACAAATGCTTCTTCGTGTTCCTACGATTTTCATATGGGAGATCCATCTAATACGGGAGATGATCCACTTTCACTTGACATCCCTGAAGTAAGATTCACTTACCTTAAAACTGAATTTCATTTTATTATGTTCTAGTTATGTTATGATGTTTTATTGTTCTAATATTTAAAATTTAACTTATGTAGGACTTGAGAAATATAAGCTTTGAAACTAATGCTTTGCATAGGAAGTCTTCTTTGGATATTTATATGCATGAATCTGTTCTTGATATGAATTTCAAGATAAATGTGCTGCAATATTGGAGGTCTCAAGATCATGATTTCTTAATTTAGCTTGCATGGCTTGTGATGTCTTGAGCATTCCAATCACTACTGTGGCTTCTGAATCAACTTTTTCTATTAGTGCTCACGTTTTAAACAAATATAGAAACTCTCTTTTACATAAGAATGTGCAAGCTCTAATTTGTACCCATAATTGGATACTTGAATTTTATGCAGTGGATGGTAATTTTTTTGTTACTTTGATTACTTTTATTAACAACTTAGCATGAGAATGGGATAAATAAATTATTTTACATTCTTTCTCTTTTAACATATTTTCAAAATGCAGGTGAGGAAGTTATTGTAGATGAAAATGATAAAAATTAAAAATTGCTACTTTTGGCTGTCGTTTGAAGATTAGCAACTTTAAAGTGTTACTCTACTACAACTTTATTTTAAATAGTACATGTTTAAAATTTATATTTCAAATCTGTTAATAGTAATCATGATATGTAATAGTTTTTATTATGTTATGACATTATATGAACTTCGGAGTGTGAGACATTGAGACTAGGTTACATATTAAGAAGTTATTTTGGTCCATAAATTTGAAACTTTAGTATTTTACACAAAAAATTGTCATATTTTTTATTGAAGAAAATTTGAAAAAAAAAGACAAATAAATGGGCTGGCCCGTTTAATCCGTGAGCTAATGTTAAACGGGTCGGGCCTCTTTAATAGTAGCCCATTAAAAATTGAATCTTTTTGGCCTGGACCGTTTAGCCCGTTTAATAAATGTGTTGGGCTTAAATGGGTCAAGCCAGCCCGTTTGACAGCCCTTCGTAATTTGTTGAGAAAAATTTGTTGCAAAATATGTTGCGAGTTTTAATTTTTGCAAGGAGCATATGAGTTTGTAGCTATTTAAAAATTATGCAATAAATGAGTTCTGAACCCATAACTTAATATTTGAAGAGCAATTTAATTTTTAGATATATTATACATTTTTTTATGACATATTATATTACAACATATTATATTTTTTGATTAATATATAAAAATCTTGAATATTTTGTTAAATATTATTTTTATGTTTATTTAATAATTTTCTTATTTTATTAAATATTTAATATTTTTGTATATCAATTAGAGTTTATGATTCAACGTTATATATAATATATATATAAAAAATGTGTATTATATTATAACAAGATTTATATTATATTACAAAAAATTAATTTGCTAGTGGTAGTGATGTTGCTCTTAATATGTTAGGCCATGGGTTCAAATCTCACTTTTTGCAGAATTTTTAATAGGCACAAACTCACAATAGTTTGAAAATGATGACATTTTGACATATTGAAAAGAGTCACATTTTGACAAAATTTGAAGGCTTGTACTTGCTTGAATTTTCCCTAAATTATTTGCTCTAGGCCATGGTTTGCTTGGTTACTTTGTGACTTGTCTTTGGTTTTTTTGTTTAAGTGTTCTATGTTATGTATGTGTATGTTTGAATGAAATGAATAAGAGTGATAAGAGAGAGATAGTACCTTAGAAAGTAATAGGAAGACTTGAAAGTTTATTGTCAAATTTTGAAATTAAAAGAATTGGAATTAACTTTGGAATTTTTGTACAAATCAAAGGGATGTGATATGAATGAAGTTGAATTAAATCAAGGCAAGAAAGAGTACGTTGGTTTTTGAAGGAAGTAGAGGAAGAAAAGTAGTTTTAGTGCATGTTTAATTTAGTAATACTTTAGAATAATTATTATGAATAAAAAAATTTATGGTGACCTAACTTTATTAAATAATTTTCTACTTAGTTTCAGGTGTAGGAAACATTCATTTAGTAGCCGAAAAAAAAAAGCCAAATTAGGTTAGCTTTGGTATAAAAACAAGGCTTATGAAAATTATCATGAATTAATAATTCATGAATAAAGCAACTTTACCAAGACAAAGATGCTGATTTTTTTTTAGTGGAGCAACACAGTCATGATATTGTTTATTTAGAATAATTATTTATATTTTTGGAATTAAAATAAATTAGAGGATAATTATTTACTAAATTTCATTAAACTGGCTTAAACCGAACAGGTAAAAAAAATATTTATTCTCTAGACACCAACGTATTATTATATCATCTTTCTAATTATATATGGATCAAGTGATGTCCGTAGACACTACTTTTGAGTCCTAAAATTCTAGAGAAATCGATTTTTGTAAAATCGGGTTATTACATTAAGCCTCTCAATCATTAGCATCCCTAACAAAACCAAAACAAAAGCATATTTTAAAAAAAAAAATCAGTTAAAAAAAAGTACAATATACTTTGTGATGAGAAGTGTCTTGTTAAAAACTTTGTCAGGAAAAACCTAATCAAGGGAAAAATTGTATAGTCTCTTCCTATTGGCAACATAATTTAAGTTAACGGAATTGTCGCATTCCGATTTTGTGTACCAGCTTTTCAAAAGAGGATATAGAAAGTGACTCTATAAATAAGTCGGCCAAATTATTACTTGAGGGAATTTATTGAAAATCAATCTTTTCTTAATTTTGAAGATCATGTGTGAAAAATAACTTGAGGGAAATATGCTTCGTTCGTCACCTTTTGTTGATACCTAAATTTCTTAGTTATAAAAAAAAGTTAGTTTTATTTAAAAAAAAAATTTTCTGATTTTCAGTAATTGAAGAAAAACCTCACCTCTGCTGCTTCTCTTCACTGATTTTTGTTTCTTCTTCTTTCTTAACGGCAAGATTTTTTTTTGTTCCACAATCCACTATCTCCATGACTAGCAAGTTTCTTTGATCTGTGGAAAAAATGTAAAAAAACAATGTTTTTTGTAATTTAATAAGGGATTTTTTATATTTTTTATTTTATTGTTAAAAAAAAGAAAATTAAAATTTTTTTTTGTTTTTTTTTTCAAAAAAAAAAAACCTCACCTTTACTTCACCACCACTGAGTTTTGTCACTGCCACCGCTTTTAAGCTCATTTTTTCGGCATGTTCTCTTCTTCTACCTCGTCGGAACCACTCTCGTTTTCATCTGCCATTTATCTTCCAGCGAACACCCTTTCCTTCGGTTGAACAACTTGCCGTTGCTCCAGCATCATCGGCTAGTTACAGCTTCTTCGATCTATTCTCTATTTTTCTTCTTCTTCACTGACATCTTTACGTCTCTTCCTTTTCTATTTCTTTGTTTTTTTTCCTTCTTCTTTACAAACGGTGCAAATCTTTTTTTTTTCTCTTTTGTCAATCATCTTAACACACAAATAAGTTAAATAACACTAATCCTGATGTTTTGCTTTATTTGTCTCGCGTTGATTGCTATTATTATTAGTATTATTATTTAATTCAAGTTTCATGACTAATGAAAGAAACTTTAATGATGATAATTGGAGAAGGGAAAATGATTAAAAAATTTTAATTGGGGTTGAGGTAATCATTCATGAAATTGACTGGAATGTCTTATTACTCTTTTTTTTTTTTGGCTCTGTCTTATTATTCTTATATATTATATCATTTTTTTGGATTTTTTTATTGACTATTAGACTTGTTTATTCTCATTATTTTGTTTCAAAAATTTTTTTACTTTTTCTTTTTTTTTCTGATAAGTGCCAAACACCAAATACCGCAAGCGATGGGTGCCGGAAGACTAAAATACAGAAATACAACAAGAAAAATACACCCATACATCACAGAAAAGAGACACCTAAAAACATCACTCACAACAAGATCAAACCACTCCAAAAAAAACAATTCCTTTCTAGATTTTCTTGTTTGTAGTTTTCTTTTTTTTTTTTAGATCTTAAAATTCTTCGGTAATATTTTGATTTAATTCTAAATTAATAAATAAAAAATAATAATAATAATACATTTTTGTTTTGCAAATGATTTTTGTTCCTGGTAATATATATACTAATTCTTCGAACTCCACATATTTGTTTCCATTTGAAAAATTAATTTGGGATATATGTGGAAGTATTGCACAACAAACAAATGCTTGTCCAATAATTTTCAGATGTGAAATTTGTGAAAATCTTGAATCCCAAAAAAATAATTGTCCTATCTATGCTATTTGTGGAAGTATTAAACATAAAATAGATAAGTGTCCAATCATTATTTGTTGTCAAAATTGTGGAAGTCTAGAACATAAACAAAATGATTGTCCCATATATATAATTTGTGGAAGGGTTAATCATAAAATTGATACATGCTAAATCATTTTTCCGTATTGTAATATATGTTCAGATCTTAAGCAACCAACATGTTCATGTCCATTATTCATACCTGAAAATTTTACATATCCATATTTGTGTGAAATATGTTCAAGTAGCATGCATTCACATGCTTGTGCATTTTTTGAACAACTAATGAATAAGGTGCAGGATAATGAAGTCAGAGTAATGCCTAATGAGGAGATAAGTAAGCTAAAAATTTTTGGGGAAAAATACTTTCTTCGACATGAAAGTCAACTATGCATGATGACCTTGTTTGTCAACAGGTCGACTTGGACAACTCAATATATGTTACTTAATTGGATAATTCGACTATTCATATTGACTTTTTTGCCTAAAAGAATTTGTAAAAATAAATCAAGCATTAGTTTTTTTTTCTTTTTATGCACAAGACATGCTTCTGCAACATTATTGTCATTATTCTTGAAATAGATTAATATATATTTGCTAATATTATTCACTCTACTCTAAAAAATGTATACTTTAATATTAATTTAAAAAGTACAAAGAAAGAAATAGAATTCGGGATATAGGGAAAGTTAAGAAGTGTCCAACTTAAAGATAAAATAATCAAGCATTAGTTTTCTTCTTTTTATGCACAGAACATGCATCTGTAACATTATTGTCATTATTCTTGAAGTAGCTCAATATATATTTACTAATGTTATTCACGCTACTCTCAAGAATTTATACTCATGTTAATTTAAAAAAGTGCAAAGAAAGAATCAGAATTTAGGATTTAGGCAAAGCTAAAAAGTTTCCAACTTAAGGACATAAGACCATATTTAGTAGGGAATTCATCTCAGTTCCTGTTTATGACCCCTCTGTTTTTATAAAAAGTAACTCAACATATGTTTTTGCGTCACAAACGGTAAATAGGATCTCAACCTTTCTTCTTCTTCTCTAATGGAAGGAACTAGCTTTAGTCCATGTCTTATTTAATTAATTAAAATAAAAATATATTAATACTTTTCTTAATTATTATTTTTATGACACTAATATTGTTTAAATTAAAAATTGAAAAATAATTAACAATTATAAATAATTAATATACCAAAAAATATAATAAATTATTATATAACAACAACGATACACAATTCATAATTAGAGTTTTGAATAATTTACAAAATTACTTAATATAAAGAAAACTGTTGATAAAATTCATAACTAGAAACGCGCGTTGTGAAATTGTCACATGTGTTCAATCAAGTCCTCATTTAGTTGTCGATGCATCTGCCTGTTCTGAAACTTGGCACTTCTTTGGAGAAATCGAAGGTACGGTACAAAATCTTCCTCCCCCAATTGAGGTTAAATAAGCCGTTTTTGACATCATCGTACTCAAGGCCTTCTGCAAAATTACCCAGATATGTATCTCTTTCATCATAAATAGTCATGTTATGCAATATAATACAAGCTCTCATTATGTTTGCAAGATTTTTCTTTTCCCCAAAAATTGATGGACCCCGTATAATTGCAAAACGTGCCTGTAACACTCCAAATGCTCCACTCCACATCTTTTCTTTGACCTTTGTATTGTGGAAATAACTCGTGCTTCTCTCCTTGTGGCTTTGATATTGATTTGAGAAATGTGGCCCATTCAAGATAAATACAATCAGTTAAATAGTATCCCATATTATAATTATTGTCGTTGATGGCGTAAGTTACCTTTGGAGCACGATCATTTGAAATATCATCGAATATGGGTGAACGAATGACGATCCATTAAGTTCTTGGGCGTTTTGATTTTGAAAAATTTTTTGCAAGCAATTGAAAAGAGTTAAACTGATTTGGATTCATTTTTGGTAGTACAAATCTGAAAAATATTGAAGAAGAATAGAAGAAGGTGTGAAAATAAAAGTATGTGTTGTTAATATTTATAGATGAAATAAATGAATTAAATATATATTTTTTGGTTATCGTTGCATTCATAACGTTAATATTGATTATTATAATAATTTTTTATGCATAAAGTAGGAGCCCTTTACGCAGGGATTTTGCAACATTGGGCCTCGTGAAGGAACTCTCTCATCTTTCCTCCAACACCAAGATGTTCTTCTTTCTTTAGGATGTGTCAAAATCGGGACTCAAATTTGAGGGAATTGACTATAATAAGGAAAGTTAAATCTAGTGTATCATGCACTGGGTACCAAGATCCCAAATATGTGGTTCCTATTGAATTCTTACTAAACAATAGAAATAAGAGAATCTTCCATGGACTTTACCAAATTGCGAAGTGACCACTATGACATGTTAAAGTGGTCTATTACAGCATTGGCTAATCATGTGGACTAGGTTGAAGTAAGTTATCATTTTTTTCAAAAAAAAAAAAAGGGACTTTACGTGAAGGTTAGAGGAAGTGTTGTTATAAACAAGTGTTAATCCGGTAATACTACATGTAACATGCATTTATTTATTCATTCCAACAAAAATAACTCTTTTGTTGTTGTGATTCAAACTTTCTGTACTATATTTCATTATTTCTGTGCTTAAAATTTTTGTGCTAAATTTTATTATTTCTGTATTTGGCGTGTGAGCCTATTAGTTGTAAAAACTAAAAACACATGGATGGATATATATACACTTAATTTATTCTTTAACTTATTTTTGACAAATTGTTGACAAACAATTTAACAAAATTGGAGAAGGAAAATTATTGACATGTCTAAAACGTTTCAATAGAAATACTGAAGGGATAAGTACTCTTTTTGCCATAAAGATTTGATGTGAAAATCAATTTTGCCACAACCCTTTTTTTCTCTCAAAATTGCCACAAACATTTAATTTTTTATCAAAAAATCATTTTGAATGTTTTGCCCCTGTGATTATTCTGTTAACAAAACAATAATAAAAGCTCATCATCATCGTGAACATACATCAAACAACAATGTTCAATCAACAGCAACATCAACATCAATATTCAATCTTTTAATAAAACAACAATATTCAAACAACAACAACATCAATATTCAAGGATGATTCTTCATTATTATAGCAGCAACAAACAACAGCAACATCAATATCAAATAACAATATTCAATCTTTTAGAAGATGTTGGGAAACCAGCAGGTTGAGCATTATACCAACTAACTGGCTAGTAAGGTTTGTTGCTCATGAAGTATTCGGGTTTGCATTTGGCCCATCTCTGCTTGGTGCTGATTTAGCATCTCATCAACCATCTTCTTCCATTCTAGCCTCCTCAATTCATTCTCTCTTCCCATTCCCTCGCACGAATCAACCCTTCCCATTCTTTCTTCCCATTCTAACCACTGCCTCCTCACCTTCACCCTATCCTTCTCCCTCTCTTCCAATCTCTTCTCCCACTGCTTATCAAGCTCCACTCGGACATTCTCCCTCCTTTGTATCTCCCTTCCTTTCCCTATCCATTTCATGCTGCTCGAACCGAGCCCCCATTTCTCTCAACTGTCTCAGCTGGTTAGCTAGAAACCTCCATGCCTTCTTTTCTATCCCCTTAACCACCTTCCTCTTCTTCAAACTCGACCCTATCGCTTCGCCATTTTCACACGCATAACCGTGGCTCCTTCAAGCACCAGCAGCGGCGGAGCAAACCAGAGGACAGAGGCGGCGGCATATTAGGGAATTGGATTAGGGATTTGGATTTGGACAGAGGTGGCGCCATTTTCCGTCATCATCTCTCTCTCCCTCTTCGAACTCTGTCTCTCTCGATTCATCTCTCTGGGTTATTAGGGATTTGGATTGGGATTTAGAAGGGAATGGGTATAAGGGATTTGGATTTGGGGTATTTTTGTCAAGAAAATTTAATTTTGGTGGTTTTAAAATGGAATGGAAACGTTTTTGGCAATTTTGAGAGAAAAAAAAAAGTTGTGGTAAAATTGATTTTCATATTAAACCTTTATGAGAAAAAAAGTACTTATCCCAATACTGAATATCAATGTTTTATTGATATAGTCCATTAAAATTATTAAATGATAAATGTAATAAATATATAGAGAAGGAGTAAAAAATAAATTCATATATTGAGTATGTTAAAATACATTAATATAGTTAACACTCTAAATTAGACATATTCTTTTGTTACAAATGTTAATAAAGCATATATATTGAATAGTTCATTTTAATAAGTACCTTATTAAGTAATAGTAAAATGATATTAATAATATGAATGAAATAATATTTATCTGTAACAAATATTTTAAATAACTAGTATGTGCTTTAGAAATAAATAAATATTATTATGGTTAAAAATAAATTATAAATAAGTTTTAAAGAATGATAAAATAAACAATAAATGAATCATAACATATGGACATAGAAAAGTGTAATTAAAATATCTTAATTCAATATGAAATAAATTTCTAAATTACTATAATTTATATTATGAAAATATATAAAAAATTGTATTTATATTGTATTTTGTAATTTGGTGATATAATAAACGATAAATATAAATATATATAAAATATTGAATCTAAAAAAGTGGAACATTTATTTATTGATTTTTAGAAATAGAAACAAATGCCTTATTTTTCAAAACTTTTCTTTGGTAAGAGACGGTGCTTTCGCCCAAAACAGAAAATACTAAACGAAGGTTACATCTCGGGATAAGGACACTCATCTACTATCATCACTAATGATACTTCCTAGGCTATTACAAAGCATATCAATCAAATGAAAACTAAATGCTTGAGAGAGTCCCTTCTTTGCTAGAAAATATGCGCAGCGGTTTCCTTCTTTGTATTGATGCTTCAAGGATATTTCCCATTGCTTATCAAGTAGGGATCCTATACTCCGAACTACACTGTCCGGATGCTTCATGGTTCGATGTCTATCTTGTAGGATTAGGAACACACTCCTTAAGTCCATGTCAACCTCTAACTTCTAAATTCTTGGTCCCAGGCTTGAAAAGCAGAATAAGTACCCAAATGTGCCATATATCCCCCTATCTATCGTCTATTGTAGTCTCTTAAAATTCCTCCACAGGTAGCTCTTCCAACATTTCCCTCTGATGCTCCATCTGCATTTAGTCCCTAATTAATGAAGAAAAAGAAAAAGAGTCTAATTTAGAGAACCAATTAATACTATATTGTTAATCTGGTTAATCCCCGGCAACGGCGCCAAAAACTTGATGCCCAAAATCCTTTCGGAGTCTCGGACTTCCACCGGAAAGTGCACCGGATCATATCAAGTAATAAAAGTGTGAGTAGAGTATCGTTCCCACTGAGATTAATCGACTAATCAATAATGGCTAATTAATTCTCTAATTAGATCAAATCAAATATCAAGAGATTAAGTGAATTTAAACTAATCCTAATTAAATCTAAACAAATCAAAACAAATAAAAATCAAATCTAATCAAATCTAATATTATCCTAATTATATCTAATAACTAAAAATTATGCAAAATCAATCAAAACCTAACAATTTTACTAATTTCAAATACTAGACAGCAAGTAATCAAATTGAATAATAAAAAAAATAATGAGAAACAAGCCAAGGAACAATAGATATTCACCCAAACATAACCCTAATTCAAATAAACAAGTTACTTCACATGCAAGCAATCATCAAATCACAAAGAACCTTAATTAACTAAACCCTAATTTTCTTAGTGATTTAGTTTCTCTAATCCTAATTAATCATTAATCTCTTAATTAATCAAATAGGAAAAGAGGTAAAGATCAAACCTAGTTCAATGATGTAAATTAAAAGAGGAATTAATTAATTATCTCTAATCAAATTAACCCTAATTCAATTCACATACAAATTGCAAAATTAACCAATTTCTTATCTCTAATTCACTGATTAATTATGAAGTTTAATTCCTAATCACAAACAACTTTAGTATCTTCTCAGATTCATAAAATTGCAAGATAAAACATGATTACCTTCTCAGATTAAATCACGTTCATGGGGTGAAGAACAAGAAATTAAACTTTAATTTGAGAAGCTTGCAGTGGAAGAAACTTGACATTGAATTAGCTTGACATGCTTGGGATGAACAGAGCTGACATTCCTTGAGCTTTGAGAGTGTAGCTATGCATAGTACTGATCACTGACACACTAAATCGAGAAGAAGAATTCATGCCTAATCCTAAATTCTAACGTGACTAAGAGAAATTGAGAGAAAATAGAAGTTTGTAACAAAACGTGAATAAGAGGCAGAACTCAATAATTGTCCTTTAAATCCTAATGACTAACCTATTTATATTAGTTACTAAACCTAATAAGCATTACATTTACTGAACGACTTAATTTTGCAAAAACTTGGGCTTTGGATTAGATGAATCATGTTTGGTGTCTTGGGCTTGAGTGGAGTCACGCTAAACTCACGCTGGAATCACGCTGAGGCATGGCCCAGCGTGAGTGGTCTTCATGGGTCACGCTGGGGCGTGGTCCAGGCGTGACTGGCCTTGTATTGGGTCACGCTCCAGCGTGGTCCAGGCGTGACTGGCCTTCCTGCTCATGCTGAACTCACGCTGAGCTCATGCTGGAGCGTGGCTCCAGCATGACTGGTGGTGAGTCCTGGCTAGCTTCCCTTGTCCTTGGGAGGTGACGCTGGTGTCACGTTGGAGCCACACTCCAGCGTGACTCATGGATGCTCCATGGTTAGTCTCTGTCAAATTAATCCAAGCCTCCTCTGTTTCTCTGTTTTCTTCTCCTTCCTC
>JASCZI010181371.1:63007-74412 GCA_036250425.1 Stylosanthes scabra | reverse complement strand
AACAAAACACTCAAGATAGTAATTGATGAAGAATTAAGCTAATTTACTTGAGTATTAAGTTAAATCTCTACTAAAATTACAAGAAACTAGTGCCTAAAACCATCAATGATGCACACGCATCACAGGTCCAAAGACTTCACGTTTATGCCTTGTGTAATTCATTTTTCATAGTTTCTTTTCATTTTTTCCAATCATCCCTCTGTCGACATTCTTCGACGGTTTTAGGTTCATAATCCTCATCTAAATATTTAGCGCTATCTTATTTGCAAATATATTGTCGACAATTATTTTTTTCTGTTCAATCGAGATCTTGTCCTTTTGGCAATTTTCAAGTACCTGAACATCCTTCGATGTTTCAATTATATCATGACTTTGGACAACTTCAGATGTCTCAACTATGTCTTTATCATCTTCAACAGGAAGAGTATTTGCCTCTTTATCATTAGTTGCCCTTTTTTATCATAATTTTTATCCTTAGAATCGACAGATCTACCATGCTTCTAACACATGTTTGCATTATTGATCATTTGTCTAACAGGGACATCTAATCGAATTGGAGCATTTTCAACTAGAATATAGGATTTGGTTATACTTTTTGTGTTAGAAAATGTATCAGGCAATTCATTTGGAATCTTTTGCTAATGTATAATCCTTTGAACTTTCGGTTCACATTACCTTAATTGAGGATCCAAATGTATATATGATGATTCAATTTAGTTTTTTTACCATCTGTTTATTTTCTCCCCCTAATGCTGAAAACATTGTCTTATTAAAGTGACAACTTGTGAATTGAGCTTTAAATACATCTCATGTTTGTATCTTTAAATACTTTACTATTGAGGATAATCATATCCAACATATATCCCCATTTTTTTGGGTCCCATTTTTGTGCAATTAGATGGAGCAATTGGAACATATATCGCACATCCAAATATTCTCAAATTGAATGTAGCCAAAATCCAATTATAAGGGAAAGTATTGATGATAACTTGTAATGAATGAGAGCTGTAGCATGAAAGTATGCCCCTAATCAAATATTGGTAGATTTGTTCTCATAAGTAAGGATCTAGCAATCAATTGAAGGTGTTTAATAAGTGATTCTACTAGCCTATTTTATATATAAACATGAGCTACTAAATGTTCAATACTTATACCAGTAACCATACAATAGGTATCAAATGCTTGGAAAGTAAATTAATCAGTATTATCAAGGCAAATTGTTTTGATTGAATTTTTAGAAAATTGTGCTCTTAATTTTATAATTTGCGCAAGTAACCTCACAAATGCCATGTTGCGAGATCATAATAAGCAAACATAAGATCATCTAGAAGATGAGAAACTATTAGGACCATAAAATATCTAAATGATCCACATGATGTATATTATAAATTGATTATACTGGTGATGGCCTCATAATCAATTTTCTTTGAAAACGGATCTTTGATCTGGTTCGCCAATGAATGTAAGTTTGAGTTTTCAATGATCCTTTGCATCATTGTTGCTCTAGAATGACCTAATCGGTCATGCCAAATGATAAAATCATTTGCACTAGTAAACTTTTAGTTTACTATTAGATGTGATTTAATTGCACTAATACGAGTATAATATATATGAGAAGAACGCATAAGCAATTTTTCCAACATAACTTTCTTATTTGAATCACAACTCGTAATTCTAATAGAGAGGTAATCATTGTTATCCTCAAAACTGTGTCAATATGATATTTGTTCTTACAAATATCTATATCTTTAAAACTTAGCAAGTTTCTTTAAGACTTTTTAGATAATAATGCATCATTTATAATAAGTTTTGTTCCTCGAGAAAATAAAATAACAGCACTTCCAGAGCCTTCAATCATTTTGCTTGTACCAATAATGGTAGCAACATAACACTTGCCTCTTCTAGTACAAGACCAGCAAAATAAATTTCGCTATTGAGAATAGTGTGCGTACTTGCACTATAAGACAAATATTCACCTTGTACCTTCGTATTTTCTTCACCAAAAAAAAATAATAAAAATAATGATTATAAAATATGAAACATATAATTTATTTTTAAATTGTTTTCTTATCAAGTTCATAATTCAATCATTTTTCCAATGTGTATATATGGAATGAGTTGAATTATATTATTACTTTTATTTATTATAGAATAATATATCTTTAATAAAAATTCATAAAATCCTACTATTTTTCATTGATTGAAAGTTTGAAACTATGAACAAATACATGGAAGAAGAAACTTGAAAGTAAATACATTCAAATAAGTAAAAACGTACATCAAAATCAAACATACAAGGAAATATATTATTCAACATAAAACATATATAGAAATCAATCATCAATCATAGGACATAAAATTACTCAACATTTTTCATTATTGATCATGTGACCAATATTTTCATAGAATCCTCAAAAGAACCAGACACATCATAATGAATTGTGGGGTGAGCATTTTTTGAGACAGAATTAGTTTATATCTCATTCTTTTTCCGAAGATGTTTGATAAGGTTCAACTAAATGCTTTGACGTACTACAAGCACGTGCTCAATGACCTTCACTACCACAACCATGATATCTGCTTTCAATGTTCTTACCATGCC
Organism: Stylosanthes scabra; assembly: GCA_036250425.1. Taxonomy (NCBI): domain Eukaryota; kingdom Viridiplantae; phylum Streptophyta; class Magnoliopsida; order Fabales; family Fabaceae; genus Stylosanthes; species Stylosanthes scabra. Next base: position 71,810 of record JASCZI010181371.1, on the reverse strand, counting down.
TGTGAAACCCCGACTTTCTGCTTTCCCCCGTTTCTGACAGAAACATGCGACTGTCTGTGATTATATATTTTTGGATGCTTGATGGCATGTTTACGGGTCTTGTATACCCTAGCCGTGTCTACTGTAGAATTCATTCCCAATGAATGCTTGTTTCGATGATTTTCTGTTTTGAGCGACGGTACGCTATTTGGTGATGGTTTAACCGTTCCGGCCGTCTTTAGAATGAACAGAGGATATTAAGGAAAATATCTCCGATGGAAATTTATAATTTCCTAGCTAAGCTCGAGTTGATAGCTCAAGGGTGGCGAAATTCATAGTGTGAATTTCGAACTGTTTTAGCGACGCTTGTTTCCGTCGTGAATCGTCCGGTCGTGATTTCGATAAAAAGTGAGATACGACGGATTTGTAAAATTATAGTGCGACGCTATAACACGTCTTTGGACCTTAGTCGCCCCGTAGATTGGAGACGTAAAGCCAAGAATGCCCTTGAGACTTTTTATGACACCTTCTAGTTTTTCTCTCTCTTGCTTTTTGCTTTTTCAAACACCTTTTCATAAAGACTTCTCTCTCATTGGTTGCATGGCACAGATGCATGCAAAAGCTTACCATTTATTCTTTCTATACCACATTTACAAACATTATAACATTTCCTTACCACCTTTATGTTATTATATCATTTTTATTTTACCATTACCCCACAAAATTTACTACACCCTCCTTCATAACAAAAATACAACAAAAATGAGATGCTTGCCCCCCACTACATGTCCGTAGCTCTCTCTCCCTCTCTTATCCTCATATTCAACTTTTACTTATTCACTTAACCTCACTTAGACTCATTTATTACCACTCAATTAACATTTCATACAAAAATCTTACCAAAAACAACTCCAAGAATTCTCTAACCTCTCTCTTAACTTTCAAAGCTCTCTCTCTCCATCTTCATCATTCATTTCAGATTTTTAACCCACAATAACACCAAAAACACATTCTCTCTCCCACTTTTAAAGATCAAACCATCCTTTTTGCCAAGAACACTTTGAATGTTCATATGAACATGATGAACACTATGAAGAACACCAAAGCCTAAACACCATCATATCATACACCATTCTTCTCCTCTTATCATCCTCTTCACTAATATCATCTTAGAAATATCAAAACAAGCCTCCTCCATTCTTCTCATCTTGGCCGAGAGCACCACCACCAACGCCCTCCAAGGTTTTTGTCAACATCAATCTCATCCATTCTCTCCTCCAAACCGTGGCATCATCTTCATCTTCTTGCCTCCATTTTCGTTAGTTTTAGAAGAGGTAAGTGCAAGACCTAACTTGCTTGCTAACCTAAAGAGCCCATACTCACATAAAGCTTCCATCTTTGTCATATATTTTTGTTAGGGCTCGAGCTTAAGGATCTTTGTTGGCCGTGACTTTAAGGGGCTTTGTGGTATCTATTCTTTGGCTATTACAAGAGATCCACAAGAGGTAAGGGGTTTAGGGTCCTTAGATTTTGTTTTGGGTCATATATATGCTTGAAAATGACTTATATGCTAAAAGGCTCGGTAAAAATCAAAGCTTTAAAATGAATATTGATGCTATGCTTGAAAGCTTGAAGTTTTGCTTAAAAACATGTATGCTTGATTGAATGCTTTGATATATGATAATGCTTGCTATGCTTGAATGGTTGAGATATTGTGCTAATGCTTGCCAAAAGTGGCTTAAAATGGTTTAAGGCCATTCGGCCATGTGCTTACTTGATAAGAAATGATGATAAAAAATTGTGCTTGCTATATTTGTGCTATGGCCGAGGGTTTCCTCAAGTTTGGGAAAAAATAATATAATTAAAAGATTTGCTAAGAATACATAAAACTCGGTTCTAAAAGATTAATAAATTAAAGTGAAAAGAAAATAAGTTTTTAAGCTAAGGGTAAAATGGTAATTAAATATGTTTTATAAAATTTTCAGAATTAAGGTATCTAAATAAATATGTTTTAAAATGGTTTTAACCTTGGAAGTAAAAAGAAATAAGCTTTAAAGTGGCTTAAAGTAGTTTTACTAGTTTTGGGGTAAAAAGGGTAAAAGTGTCATTTAATAAAAGTTGTTTTCAAAACTGTTTTTATGGGGGTTTAATATGTGTCTAATGAACTTAAATATAAAATTTCATCTTAAAATAATAAAGTTACCTTAGGTAAATAAATTAATTACCTAGACTAGCTAAAATCGAACCGGGTACATGGGGCCTCAAGGGCATTTTCGTCATTTCGAAAATATCTTTTGTTAAAACTGTTTTTACTGGAGGTAGAGGGATGTGTTAGTGATTAAATGCAACTGGTTTGACCTTCATAGGTTTTGAAACGAAAAAGTTATAAATATTTTTGTAAACTAGTGCATTTCGGTTTTTAAAGAAGAATGATAAGGGCAGAATCATCATTTAAATGTAATATATTTCAAAACTGATTTTACAGTGGGTAGACATAAGTGTTAGAAGATAAATGGCATTGGTTTGAGTCGAAAATGATTTAAAATGGATTTTCTATGCGCGTTTTAGTAAACTAGTGTTATTTCGGTTTTTCGGAAAAATAACACTAAGGTCAAAAATGGGATTTAATCAAAATGTTTTTGGTTCTGGAAATCCTCTAAAGAAAATATATTTTATGAATGTAAAATGAGGTGTTAAAATATATATATTAAGCTAAATAAAATATCCGTAAAGAACGGTTAGTTTTGAAGCTAGCCAATAATAAAAATGATGATAATTACATTGAAAAGTTGTAAAAGAATTAATGAAGATAATAATGTTAATGAAAGTGATAATGAATAATAAATGATAATGATGTGGAAAAATAAATATATTTTGGAGAAAATATATTTATAGTATTTATAATATGTAAAAGGCTTTTGAAATTAATCACATATATAAATAAGTATATATATATGATAAGAGAAGAATAAAAGATTTATTTTAAGTATAATAAGTATTATACTCATAAGTTTATATACATAAAGAATCCATATAATGTTTTGGAAAACAAAGTACCTTATTATAAGATACAGCTAAAAGTATTTTGATATGGTAATAAACTAAGTACTAAGAATGATAAGTATATTTATATATCTATCTAGTTATAAAGAAAGCTTTTTGAAAAAAGTTGATGGCTAAGAGGCTTTAATAATAATAAACTTGGTTTTTGGAAAGCTATTGAGATATATGAACATAAGCTACTAAGAATATAAGCTATAAGAGCAAACATTATAATTTAATAAAAGCTATGAAAAAGATATTCATAAGCTACTAATGACATAGCTATAATAGGCCCCCATAATTGAACCATATGGAATTAAGAAGTAAAAGCTTCAAGAGAATAATAGAGTTTTTTGCACAAATATGTTACATAATAAGAAAGCCCCAAACTTGAGAGAGTAAACCTAGATGTGACGGTTGACACCGGTTTGGCTTAATCGACTATAGTATGGGTTGAGGCGATCAAACCGGGTTCCTTTCTTGGGGACGGATTATGGCATAAACCAGTTTGTTCCCTTGAAATGGATTGGTCTGGCAATCGACCAAGTATCGGTCCTATCGGACTTGCGTCACTGTCGGACCGGTCGGTTCAACTAAGTCATATAGACCGAAGGCTAATCCGGCTACAAGATGCTATCCGGCTAACGGTTCAATAGAATGAACCGGTGAACGCTAAAGGCTATGCTATGCTAAAACGCTTATGCTAATGCTAAAGAAAGCTAATGCAAGGGCTGGGCGTCGTCCCGCTTGTTACGTGATAAGAGCTGCAAGGGCTGGGTGTCGTCCCGCTTGTCTAATAACTAAGCTTGAAGGTTCGCTACCTAAAGGCTAAAATGATCATCCAGTTCCTCACTGTCGATGCGGTTCCTTTGTATATGCTTTGGTGACGGGATCCTCACCCTTTTTGAGTACTTGGGGTATTAGTTTAAGACGCGCTTCGTTGGGGAAGTTGCGGGCCGCTTTGGATCAGCCAAGGATCCACGACATTCGATAGTGAGCAAACCATACTTGGGTTTATCCCTGAGTAGTCGTCGGGTGCGGGAAGTAAACCGACTCATGAGCTCATGGCCTGCACTAGGACCAGGCATGCATCATACTTGTTTGCGCATTTGATTGTGTGTGTTTACCGCAATTCATTGTCTTGCTTGTCTTGCTTGTTTGTTTGCCTTGTTTTGCCTTGCGTGTTGTCCGTGTCGTCCTTCTTGAATCTCTGTTCTGTTTCACCGTCTGCTTTGCTATCTGCTGTCGCTATCTGCTTCGCTGCTATCTGTTACTCTACCTACGTGACGTGAGCCCCTAGGATAGAGTAGTTGACCTAGGAGTCAACTGGGAACGATAGGTTCTCACCCCCGTTTTCTTTCTTTAACCCACGCGTAGATGGGAAGTGGCGTTCTCTACTACGAGTACGAGAAACGTGGGAAGTTCGAGGATTACGATATGGACGCCGATGCTGAGCTGGGAACGTTCAAGATTAGGCGCTATCACTTTGATGATGAATCTTTCGTTCATCCTCTCCATAGTGTTCGGTTCGACACTGATCGCCCGTATGAGATTCTGATCGAGACGCTGATGGCTGATAAGATTCTTAGTCCTTCTAAGGACGAGAAGTCTTCTACCGAGAGATCACGTTCGTCCAGACGTCCTACGCTGCACTACTCTCCAAGAAGAATGCCAGTAGCCCAACGCGAGCGTTCAACGTCATCCGTCAAGGGTACTCGCTCTTTCCGTTATGGTGCCACTAGTAGCTCATCGAGGAAGCCGAGGAGTTGGGAACTCATTCCGCCATCCGAGGGTTGGATGTGTGACGCTAATGACGAAAAGGAGATTGGAGGGATGGAACCCTTTGTTAAGAATGGAAAGTCTAGTGAGGAAGACCCGGAAGAGGATCCGGAGGAGGAAGAAGAGGAACCGAAGGAAGCGGATAATCCTGAAGATGGGATTCCTGCTACACCTTCCCTACCTATGGACATAGACGCTGAAGAGGACTACCATCGTTATATCGAAGAACTAGGGCGTGCTCCTGAGCCTTCTCCTCTTCGTAGCAGCCAAGCTTCTGTACCTGATGAGCCGATGGAGGCAGCTGACTGACAGTCTGTTAGTCTTGATGGTTCGAGCTACAATCTGTCCGGAGTTTGGCAGTCATAGTCGTCGAGTCTGAGTTCTTAGAGTGCCTCGCTTGTTAGAACAATAGAGGCTTAGGTGTCGTTGTCGTTGTTGTTGTTTATTTTCTATTTCTAGTCCCAAGTCCTAGTTTAAGAGACCTGTGTATGTGAGGTCAGGCCGGGAGAATCCATTACAGTTTGGTATCTAGAGTCTGTAAGGATAGTGTTGTCTTTATGTTATATATATTATCTTGGGATTTCTTCGTTTATGAAGGAATCGTTATATATATATTTCTTGATTATATTGCTTGACGCGCTAACATTTTTCACGACAGGCTGCTATGTAATAATATGGTTTAGAGTTTTAGAAATTTTTAGGTTAGGAAATGTGGCATCACGATCGTAAGCAGTGTCGCGACATACTGAAAATCGGGGTGTTACAATGCCCATTATTCTTCTCTTCATTATCCCACATCTTGTAGGATTTTTCTTATGAAAGAATCTTTTATTTTTGCCTTTACCATATTGTGGATATATATTAGAAATTACCACAACCATATATTTATAATCTTTTTTCATACTTCTTAAAGGACTACTAGATACTTTCACAACCATAGATAAAACTTTGTTACCAAAATTGCAACCTTTTCCATTTTGGGGATTACAAGCAGTTACATTCACTTCGAGGTATAGAGCAGAGCCACAAGGGCGAGCTTCATGATTTTCATGGACAATCTATTATTCTGATCTTCCACAAGAATGCATGAAAATAATTCAGAATATTTTGTAAATCTCTTATCTCGATATGGCTATTGCAGAAGCATATTCGAGGCATGGAGGGTCAAAAATGTTTTCTGTAACATATTACTTTTAGTAACATTTTCCCACACAATTTTAGTTGTAAGGTTACTTTGAACATTGCGGTAACATATTAAGAGATGAATTTAAAATCATGTAACCACTCTTTTTGGGATTTTTTATTTAAATAAATTAAAAATTTTCATATTCCCAAATTTATACACGTTTAGAAATAATTACAAATTTATTATGTTGTTATATATTTTGTTGAGACTATGAAATAGTTTTACACATATATGTATAAATTTTTTTTAAGAAACAATAATATTAAAATTAAAAAATGTTTTAAAAATAACAAATTATATAACTATAACCTATTAAAGTATGTATTTATGAGAAACTATTGGGAGTCAATGCACTTGATGATGGTGATAATAGATGAGTTATGGATGATAACTTATATATTCTTAGAATAAATTTAGATAATAAATTTTCTTAAATTTTGGATGATAACTTGATTATTAATTTTCTAAGGACTCCGTAATATTAGTTCTATAGTACTATTGTGTATTTATATTAAACGTTTGTTATTATTTTGACCGAAATTTAAATATTTAAATTGTAAATTGAAAAAGTATCGAAGATCTGTGTCTATATTTTCCTCTTAACCTCTTTTTTTGTTACAAAATCTATTCTTTCAAATTCTCTTTTTTTCATTTAATCTTGTAGTCTGTTCCATTTTTCTTGAAACTTTATTTTTTTTTTCATATAAATTAGATCATATTTAATTTTGTAATATAATATGTATTGATTTAAAATTATATTTTTCAATATAATTTGAATCGATTTAAAAAATAAAATTCATATAATTTTGTTTCATATAAACTCATTTTTTATTTTATTCTTTAATATAATTTTTTTCAAATTTATTTTTTGAATCAAATTTAAATTTATGGTTCTAAATTTTATTAACAATTCTAATTTTTCCATATATATTAATAGGTTACGGTTCTTATAATAGACGATTAAAATAAATTTAATATTGATTGCAGTTTTCATGATACACAGTTAAAATAAATACTATTTTATTATTTAAGTTTTGGTCAAAATACTAACAGACATTTACTATAATTTATTGTAAATATGGAAAATTTTATTTATTTAAATAAAAAAATCCCTTTTTTAATGTTGTCCAAATTGGACCATTTATTTATGAGTAATGTTACGGAACCAACATTAAGGGACCCATAGGGAGTAATAATGAGTGGTAAAAAGGAAAAGAGAAAAGAGGAAAAAAAACCTATTTGTCACTTATCGGCTAACAAACTATGGACTCCCTAAACTTTCTCTTTATTTATTTCATAGCCAATAAAATTCGTGTCTTTTATATATGAAAAAGTCTTAGGAACCAACATTAGGGAGCCAATATTATTTTTTTTTTTTTCTCTCTTCTCTTTTATCACCCATTATTTTTCTCTTTTACCAGCATTACTCTTTATATATATATTTTTTTAAAAAATTAACAAGAAATTGTTCGCTTGTTGAAAATTTTCCTTTTATTAATATCATTTTACATCTTAGACTTTTTCAACTATAGCAATCGAATGCTTTCGTAAAATTTTAGGTTTTGCATGCATATTAATCATGTAGCTATTTAGGGTTTAATTTAATCATATAAAAATTGTGATTCAAAAATGGTACACAATGCATATGATACCTTCGAGCTCCTCAGCGATTGCGATTCGAAGATTGAGTCGGTTGAATCCTATGGCTCCAAGATCCTCCTTGGTTGCTCCGATGGATCTCTCCGAATCTATGCGGCACCACCGCCACCGCCGACGGAGCTTCGTAAGGAGCCTTACACACTGGAGAAAAATCTTAAAAGCTTTGCAAAAAGGCCTGTGGTGGCAATGCAAGTGGTGGAGTCCAAGGGACTACTTATTGCGCTCTCCGAATCCATAACCATTCATGGCCTCCCCAATTTTGAAGCCATCACCGTCATCAACAAGGCCAAGGGTGCCAATCTCTTCTGTTGGGACGATAATAGAGGCTATTTATGCTTTGCAAGGCAGAAGCGAGTTTGTCTTTTCAAACATGATGGTAAATTCCATTTCGTTCCATACTATTTTTTTCACGTTTTGTGAATTTCTTTTCTGCATGGGGAATTTAGGTGATTTTCTTCACCTTCCATTATTGTATAAGCACCTCAAAGAAGTTTTGATTTTAATTTCATTTCGGTGCATCTGTATTTATGGGACCATATATGACAGATATTGTGAGTCAAGATGTGATAAATATTGATTTGAAATTAGTATTTTATATTATTTTTATTATTTTATTAAAATAATTATACACTTAACAATATTTTATTAGTTTTGATCAAGATGAGAAGGTGAAACCAGTTTACATCTAAAGTAAAACTCCAAAAAACACCTCATTGGAGTTGCTATTTACTTATGACACAAGCATTAATGACAAACTTCACCTATGATTGAGGTCTGTTAGACCACATGAATATAATGGTCGTTCCAAGTTTCAGTCCTTTTTATGAGAAAGAAAACAACAATTTTTAACCTTTTTAAGAAATGATTTATATTATTGATGTGATACTATATGGTACTTGAGAGTTGTTGCTCCCCATGTAATTCAAATTTATGCTTACAATGGTGATCTGATTTACTTAGTTGTGTGTTTATGAAACTGTGTGATTGAAATCAGTAATTTGATTGTTGTTTGGTTTGATCAAATTGTACTATTAAAATTAGTCAAGGAGAAACTTTTAGATACAACCATTCCCAAAAGAATTTATGATTATGTTTCATCTACGACTATTGTCGCTCTTTTGCTATGACTAAACTAGATATTATTGGTTTGTAGGTGGC